>JAKOGI010000410.1:570000-624821 GCA_029747015.1 Carnegiea gigantea | reverse complement strand
AAATCAAATAAAATTACCCGTTCCCTAACCTGCACATGAAGAATGTGTACGTATAGTATCATTCCTAGAAGGTGCCTATACAACTACTATCTGATGCAACTAAGTTTTGGATACCGTTGATTCGATATTAAGAGTATGATAATTGTCGATCCAAATTATAGAAAGTTTTATTAACGCAAAACAAAATAAAGAAAAAAAATGAAACAGAACGAGTCGGAATCAAAAGGTGGTCTCCCGAGAGGGGATGTAATTAAGGAGGTTCATCATCTTGAATAGGGTCGTACTCAAAATAAACCGATGTATATTTTTTATTCATCGGAAAGTTGTGTTGTGCATATAATTTATTTTTATTAAATTTTTGCTCAACAAGGGTAAACCCAGAGTCCAACAAACTTTGTAGTGGATTGATATGCACCCAGATAGATGAAAACCATTGAGAGCATTGCGTGGCTAGGTTGTTTAGAGGGGGGGTTTTTTTGGTTCCCCTCTCCCTGTACTAGATTAGGCATCTGTGGAGATGTCCATAGTCCATTGGAAGTCTTTTTTTGCCAAGTCATTGAAGATTTTGTATGATCTCGTTCATGTTGGATTTTGGTTGACATGCCATCGCTTGTTGAAGAATTTTTTTTGTCATATCATTTCTGCAAATTCTGATTGTATGAACATTTGTCAAACCCTTCCCCCCCCCCCCAAATTTTTTTTGGGGGTCAAATCAACTCGAAATGGACTCAAGGAACTTTGGGGCATCACTTATTTACCATTGTAACAAACAACCATCCAAAGTCGATTTCACCTTCACAAGATTTGAGGAATGAAAGCAAGCATTGTCTTTAAAAATTCAATTCAACTCATGAACCGAGCTATGGTTACCAATTAGCTCCATCAATAGTGTTTGGCAATTGTTGGTAGAAATTCGATTGTGCACAATGTTGATTTTGCTGATGATAGTACTTAAAATACGTAAATTTTGTGTCTCTTTTGCATCCGCCCTAAAACAATGATATATTTGACTTTTTGCCTCCTCGGTATTTAAAAAAAGGCATAATTCAATTCAACTTGGGTCATTGGTATAACTAAGGGTCTATTCTTTTCAAATTGTCATAAATACTTATTATCAACACTTAACACTTAATCAACACCTAGTCATATTTTCTAATTATGATTTTGTCAGTGGTTAGTACTCATTAGCACTCATCATTATTCGACAAACACTCATAATTATCCAATAAGCATTGATCAAAACTAAGTTGCTCATGTTTAGTTGAAAAGAAAAACTGTGACATATATGATGCAATCATGTTCAAATTGGTGAACTTTAAAAGCAGGTGTTTTGGGCGGAGTTGTTATGAATTTTAGTTAAATTTAAGTCTGCATTTGTTGCTGAATAACTAAAAATTTCCCCAAGTGATACAAATGGGGTCTTAAGGAATTGGGATTTGAATTTATGAAGATTTCGAGACAAATTTACATATGGGTCCATCTAAATTTGATGCAACAATATAAAGGACCATTATTTTTTAAAAAATTAACAAATAGAAGTGATAAAGAAAGTATATATTTATCTAATAGTGACAATTTAAAGTAAAGGGCGTGTTCGGTAATAGAGGTTGAAGTAGAGGTTAGTGGTTTGTAGTGGTCAAAATAGTATGGAGACCACTACTTAAAGTGTTCGGTAAAGTAGTGAATGAGGCAGTGGTTAGAGATTTATGTAGTATTTTTTAAAAGCTAAGGAAAGTAACTTTTAAGAACCTCTACCTAGTGGTTGCATTGCAAATTACAAAATTCTTCTTTTGATTTATTGAAAACCTTTATTTATTGTGTCCTTTTTAGTCATTTTATATAAATCTGCTACTTCAACAGCTACCTTTACCAAACGCATTTATTTAAAATCGCTAGTTGAACCGCTAACCACTAACCACTAGTGGGTCACAGCTAAATGCTAGTAAAACCGCTAATAGCTAGTAAAACAGCCAACCATTACTAAAACAACTAATTTTACCGAACATGTCCAAAGTTTAGTCAGAAGCATGAAAAGACAAAAAGCCCAGTCGAAAATTGAGTAAGCAATGCAAAATTTATTAAAAGTCTGCAACGCCACCTACCAATATATAAATTAACTTTTGAGGTATTCCACCACTTCTTTCTCTTCTCTCTCGAAAGTTTCCAACCCACAATGAATAATTCCCCTTCTCTATCTCTGTAACTTGTTCCATCACTCGATTTTGAACCCTACAGATACAACTAGGGGTGGACAACGGAGCGGGTATTCATTGGATTAAGCGCTCGGGTCGTTTAAAATAAGGCTAATAAAGGGTCGGCTCAATAATGGACATGGACATTAATAGGCCAGCCCATCAAAGCATATTAATGAGTGGGATTGGACGGGCCCATTGACGGCCCGTTTAGTGACCTATTATTTTTTTAACCTAATTGATACACTAGTTTACATGATCCAATTTAGTTAACCTCATTACCAACACTTTATACATAACAATAATTATTATACACCGTTCTTTTGCGCAAGTTTGTTCCGTTTTTAAACGGGCCCAAAGCGGGCTGCTAATGGGCCGACTTGACCTGACTCGTTTATTAGCTTGATTGTATATTTTCTAACTCTAAATTTGGACTAGTTTAATTTACTTAGAAAATTACAAATACATTAGTTGGAAAATTAATTAACCAAAAACACTCCTTAGGTGGTAATTGACGGGTCATGGGCGGATTTGGCCTATAACCCAGCCCAACCCATTAACAAATGTACTAGATCCAGCCCAACCCGTTTAGTTAATGGGTTGGCCCAGTCCAGCCCAACCCAATCCGTTGCCCACCCCTAGCCTCAACCATTGAACCCTACAAGATCTAACTTGGTCTATCTCTATCTCTATCTATGTCTCTATCTCGAAACCTTGGCGGGAAGAAATTAAACCCCACAGGATTTGCAGCTCAGAAATTTGAAGCGGTCCTTGCATGTACTTCGAAGGCCTAGTTGAGGAAGTCAAACGTTACTGAAGAATTTGATGGTTGAAGGTCCCCTTCAGTGAAATATGGGTGAAAAGCACAAGGGGGGAAGAATGTAAAGATAAGTATTGTCTCCCTCAGTATATTCAATAGCAAAGTAGGGTTTGCTTAGGTGTTTTTAATGGCCAATTGGAAATATTATGTGCAAAAAATTAGATTATTTGCAAATTAAGTATTGCGGCAGTGTGATTAGGGTTAGGCATGTCATACTATTTTGCATGAATTGTACATGTAAATTATTTCATTTCAACTGTAATTGCTTACAGGTTTGTTGTGAATTTGGTAATATGAGTTGTGTAATTGGTATTGATAATTCATACCAATATAAACTTGTAATTTTTCATTTAACCCACTGCATAAGGGTGGTTAGGGTTAGGGTTGCACTTGCTTGTTGCCTGTTAGGTTGTTGTATTTGTTGGGAGTTGTAGAATCTTGTATAAATAGGTGGTTGTTGATGTTTCTTCAAGGGTGTTGGATTTGCATTATAAAAATCTTAAGGTGTGGAAATGGGATGTGCAGTTGAATCCGTATAGCATTCTTGACTTCTATAGAGACTGTAAGGTCTTATATGAAAAATGTGAGGTGGAAGTTCCTAAGTATATAGATTTATAGTGCTCAATACCTAATTCAAGGAGTAGGTGCAACCAGATCATGATAACACTTGGTTGGATGTTATTAGAATTTGGGGTAAGGAGATGGGTAAGATTCCAATACACATCACAAGAGGCAAAACTCCTTCCCTTTACTATTATGCAATCCATGAGTCACCCTCAAATTGAACGAACCCAATACTGAGGAAGAAATTCTTGATTATATTTGTACTTTTATAGATATGTAGAATTTGAGCCAACCTACCGTTAGTCAAGCTAATAAGTCGTTGTGATTCTAACTACAAATCCAAGCTCACATGCCATACAAATAGGAAAATTTCCTCTTAGAAGATCAAGTATATTGACATTTCTATATTACACTTCCCCAATAAGGAAACCCCTTAGACTAAGGGATGGCAACGGGGCGGGGGCATATTCCCTGTCCCCGCCCCGATCCCCGCCCTGTTCCAAGTTGCGTAGAATTCTCCTTGTACCCGTTTCTAGCAGGGATCTAATTCTCGACGGGGACCCAACGGAGATTTTTATCCATCATTTTTCCCATTCTTTGTGATAGTTATATCACAAAATTAATCCATGGAATCCTACTAGTGTTCAAAGCTAATCAATCAATTGAATCTTAAAAAAGTTATCAAATTAAAGCATATACCAACAATTTCAAAAACAGGCTTAGGAATAAGCATAAATAATAAAAAAATTAAAGGTTTACATATGCATACCAAGGGTCAAGATACAGAAGTCCATATATGATTGAGGGAGTTGCGACCTTTTAGATTTTAGCAATTAACACTTAACTCTAGGTCGTCAGGGAGGGAGATTAAGAGAGGGAGCATGGAGCAGGGCTAGCAGGCCACAAGGATTAGGTGAAGTAGTGAGAAAGAGAGAGTAAAAGGCCCGGGTGACTAACTAGTAGAAGGAAATGAGATGCTTTTGGTATTTGTAGTTAGCGTTTGTCCAATAAATTTACTTATATGACTTAATTTTATATTCACACATAAAGGGTTCATATGTAATTTTAATTATAAACATGGACGACGATGGGGTTTTTTTCCCCAACTGGGACAAGGAAGTGGGATGGGGATGGGGCCAGAGAAGCAGGGACAGGGATGGGATAAAATTTTCTCCTATCCCCGCCCCCGTCCCCACTAGGGGACTGAGTCTCTATCCTCGTCCCCGTCCCCATCCCCATTAGGGATGGAGATTTTTCCAAAATGCGGGGCGAGGCCCCAGTATGGACGGGGATTCCCCATCTCACTGTCATCTATACTTAGACCAATAGCTCATAGTTCTCCTCCACTAGCAATTCTCTTTTAGCTACAGGTCCAAATTAACCTCCAAGTAGTAAATCTTCTGAATTCATAGCTTCAGCTTCTCCCTCTACCAGCAAATGTCCTTGGCTCACATCTCCAAATTCACCTACCAGGAAATGTCCTAGAATTACAACTCCAACTTCTCTCTCTCAAATCTCCTATGCTCACCTCCCAAACTTCTGCTTCCACCAGCTGGTCTCCAGCTCCAAATACCAACCTCACTAGGAGTCATGCTTTTGAATTGAACCCTCAAGGAACACAGACAGGGGAATGAAAAAGAAAGAGTCACCAAGGTAATGTATTGTCTTCTGCATGTGATTACTGGATTAGAGGCATATGATTTAGGGACACTAAGTCAACTTGCAGCAATATCAGAATACGAGGTTAATGATGATGATGATGACGACTCTGATGAGGTTGCCAATGATGAAGGGTCTACTCATAGTGATCATGAGGATTTTAATGAAGAGGACTTTAACTATGATGGGAACTCTATTTAAAGTGAAGATGGAGATGATAGTTATACATCTTTGGAAGATAAAAGGCAAGGAGATGGTGACAATGATGTAGAATATAAAGATTTAATTCTAGTAAGTGTGGATAAAAATATACCAGTTTTGCAAGTTAATGTCTTCACCATGGATGATAATGACGGTGTTATCAAGAACATTTTTAGCCAAAAATACCAAGCAGAGGGGATGTGGGCAAAAAATAAAGATGGAAAAATCTCACTATCACTTTGGGACATGTTTGTGGACAAGGACAATTGGAGTTAGGTAATTAAAGAGTATGCCATTCAATAGCTAATTTGTCTAAAAAAGGTTAAGAATGATAGATTTAGATATATTATAAGTTGTAAGAATGACGCGTGTGCGTGGAGAATTTAAGCTACTAGGCTGGGAGATGTAATCACATGACAGGCTAAAAGCAATAGAGGCTGCTGCAAATGTCCAAGACAAAGCTTCAACAATGTTGCCTCATATTCCTAGATAGTAGAATATCTTGTTGCAGATTATAAGGTAGATCCAAATATCACTCCATGTTCTATATATGAGAAGACAATAGATAGAGAAGGGTTAGAGACAAAGGATCACACATTAAGGAAAGCCAGGGAGCTGTTGCAATACTGGTTTGATGGTAGTCATGAAGAGTCATACTCAAGGCTGTTAGAGTAAATTGAGGAAATTAAGTTAAAGGATCCAGAACCAGTTTGTTCAAGAATTACTCAGTCTGCTAAAGCTGTACCTATTTTACAAAGATTTTTGTTTCATTTATCCATAATGACTGTTTTTCCTGAGCGGTTGTGGACCCTTTATTAGGGTGGATGGATGCTTCTTAAAAGACCCTTTTAAAGTTATTCTATTGGTAGCTTTAGAGTTGGATGACAATAATGAATATTTTCTCATAGCATATACAGTTGTCCAGCAGGAGGACAAGTCTTATTGGCTTTACTTTTGAGGCTTTAAATATATATTTTGAGAATGTAGACATGCCAACTTCACTTTCTTTTCTACCAGACACATGGTTAGTTACTTACTATCTACCAACTATTTTTTTCCTTTTTTTTTGTGATGATCGACAACTTTTTCTTTATATATTTTAACCGTTATTTGCCAAACACATGGGTTAATCAAAGCAATGTCTGAGATACTCCCTGAATGTGGTAGGAGACCATGTGTAGTACATTACTATGGAAACTTTGCAAGGGATTATCCAAGTGCTTATTCTATTTCAAATTATTTAATTTATTATTACTTGATAGTCTCTTATTGCTTAGAATAATTGCATATTTGCAATTGTCAGGTGCCAAACTTCACAGTCTATTCTTCACAACTGCAAATGCACATAATCATTAAGATGCATAGAGGAGCAATGGAAAGGATACTTAAGGAGAATACGAATGCTTACGGTTGGTTGACGGAAGAGCCTATTGACCATTGGCCCAGGTTTAAGTTTTACTAAGATATGACAGTCTCAGACAATATAACAAACTTTGTTAAAAGCTTTAATGAGAAGATTGAGAGGTTCAGATGTAAACCCATCATCATCCTCTTGAGGCTATCTTCTATAAGTTCATGTCTATTATAACCAACAGAGCTGAGATTGCCAAGGACTAGACTGGGAAAATTGCACCTAAAGTCAAGAAACAACTAGTCAAGCTTGAGTTAGATAGCAGAATATGTAGAGCGACATTAGTAGAAATAGGGGAGTTTCTTGTGAAGGATGATGCCATGAACTTCACCATTGACCTAAGCACAAGCCACTATGATTGCATGTTTTGGGATATTTCAGGAATCCACCGCATTAACATGCCATCAGATGCATCCTTAGGGAAAGACTTAACCATGAGGAATTTGTGCATGAGGCATATAGCATAGGAAAGTACAAATTCGCATATAATGTGGTGATACACCTAGTTTGAGACCAAATATTTTGGGAGCCTAGGAATGTGCCAAAGATTGAACTACTACTAGTTAAGAAGCTAGGTCCTGGAAGTCCTGAGACATCTAGGAGGGAAGATGTCACTGAGAATAGGGCTTTTAAGAGATCATCGACTATAAAATGCAGCATATGTGGAAATGTTGGCACCATTCCAAAAGCTACAAAGGCAAGGGAGGGGCTTTGGTGCTGAGGCCTGAGAAGAAGAGAAAGTCAAGATCAACAAAAAGGAAGGTCAGAGGCAAGCCACCTAAGAATGGCAACAGGGTTTCCAAAAAACAGAAGGTCTCCTACCCACCCCCATCCCTAAATATCTGAATCAACAAGGTAACTTCTGTAACTTGACAATTATTTTTAGCATGTGACCAGTTTCTTATTTGCTTGCATTTGGTGTGGATATTCATTTCTTGTTCATACATTGCAGTTGGTGCACTTGGTGACTATGTTGGGGAGTATTTTGGTTGGACAGTTTTTGTTTGGTTGGTGTAGTTGCTAATCCAGAGTGGTTTGCTTCAGTTGCTAAATATTGCTATTAACCTTGCCCTTTTGATTTTATAATTGCAAATTACTTCTTTTCGATACTGTAAAACATCAACTAAATTATGAAGAAGCTTGCAATAGATATTTAATGCCATGCTTTTCACAGCTGTGTAATTGACAATGTAATGAACATGGATTCCGATTAGCATTTCTTTCTTCATTCATATTGCATATTTCAGCTATAGGTACATACTTATTTCATTGTCATGCTGACAATAATACCATTATACAGATCAAAGCACAAGTCAGGTTTGCATTCATGTCCTTCACAATTATTTTGATATCCCTATTCCCTAACTTCCATTTCGATTGCCTTATGACATTATTTGTGTCATTCTCTTCCAAACACGAAGTCCCCCCTTCATTTAATGCCTCTTCCTCTTTTAATGTAGCCCATTTGATAAAATTATCATAGGATGAACATTTATAAAACAACCTCTGAGGGTTTTCTCAAGAACTTGAAATCTTAGTCTTGACGAGCCACCCGCATTCTGGACATAAGACATTATTCGAAGTACTTGGCTTTTTCACTAGAATCCACATAGCTATTCACTAGGTCTCCAATGGCAGTGCACCTCAGCTTTCAATGGAAGACAATATGGTGAATAAAAATGAAGAGAGGGAGGAGGTGTGTGTTTTGGGTTGAAGGAGGAGGGCGTCAAATAGGAAAAGATAGATTTTTTGAGTTCATAGACGTAAGTAGTACTCAATTATCGATTTTTTTCCAAAGTAACATTGAGTTATTTTTTTCCCCCTAGTAGCACTGAGTTTACAATGGTTTTTCAAAGTAACACAAGGTGACTTTTTAACCTAGAGTAGCAAGTAATGTGTGTTTTTTTCTTTTTTAATAATAATAATAATAATAATAATAAAAACAAGAAGAATAATAATAATTAAGGGATCGTAGTGATCAGGTATTAGGAACAGGGGGTTCGGGTGGGTTTTTTTAACAACATCATCATCATCATCATCATCATCATCATTATTATTATTATTATTATTATTATTATTATTATTATTATAAAACACAAGCTACCTGCTATTATAGGCTGATAGGTCATCTAGTGTTATATTAGAAAAATATTGTTAACTTACTGCTACTGTAGAAAAAAATAATAACTCAATGCTATTTTGGAAAAAAATTGATAGTTGAGTGCTAATTGAGACTATGAACTTGCCTATTTGATTGTTGAATTCTTCAATGGCTATTATGTAGTACGGGTGGAGGGAAATCAATAATGCAAGGGTAGTCTTGGCAGTATTCACATCCACATTAGCATGCAAACCAGAATATTCCATTTTGATCGAAACTATTCACAGTTATAAAGGGCATAGGTTTCCTTTGTTGATTTTTGAAAACCCAATCCTCAAAATTATTGCACCAAAATAAGATGGACCAATATATAAAATTTTTATATTTCGAACCTAAAATAGAACTGTAATTGCATTGAAATTTATCTTTCTTAATAAATTCGAATTTCAATCAAAAGTATCTTTTATATTATGCTACTTATTAACTTTTTACAAAAGCTTTTGATCAAATGATATGCATATGATAGACAACATAACTGCAATCACAATATATAGCTTAAAAGTTAAAAGAACAAACTGAAAATATTGTAAGCTGGCTTTAGGTACCTCTGTCAACTGTTGATAAATTGAGTTATTATTGTTTCTTGCTCCGCTTGGGATTAGGTCGGAAAATTGTAAGTTCTTTTTTTTTAAAAAAAAAAAAAATTGGGTTTTACAAAAAAAAGGAAATATAGTTTTTTTGGGGGTAAGTTAAAGGGGGGAAAAAAGAAATATAGTTGATTTGTTCTGGGCGGTCCGCCTTTAACCTATTAATGCTGTTGCCCACATGAAGACAAAAGAATCCAAACATCCAGTACATTTAACATGCTACTGCTACTGCCCGTGCTTGCGTGGCTGTTGCCTTGTTTGATGGGCATAGCAGTGCAAACCACTTGAGTCGAACCCGACTCGAAGCTTGTAAAGCTCCCGTCGGTTAATTAAAAATTCAATTTGACTCAACTCAAAGCTCGCAGAGTTTGTAACCTTGGGGTTAGGCTCGGGCTTGTATGCACAGTTTTTGACTGGCAACTTGATTGGGCACAGCTTGGCTTAGATATGTATTCTTTTTTTTTTTTGTTTGTTTATTTTTGGTTAAAAAGTTCCCAAATTTAATGCTACAATCCAAACAAAATTCTAAATTTTTGCATTGAATTCAAGAAATAAGAATTGAGAGTAAATTTATTGACTCTAATGATAATTTCACGGTTTCCACACAAGTTTATAGGGAAAAAAAACTAATTATGCTAAATCGAGCAAACCCAACTAAACCTTGCTGGACTCGAATTCGGCTTTGTATGCTTTCAAGTTGGCTTAGGATTGGCTTGAGCTTGATTTGACTCGAGCTTGAGCCAAGTTTTGATCAACTTGTCACTCGAAAGCTCCACGAATCAGCTCAATTTTGTTACATCCCTAGGCATGGGCCTAACATTAAATTCTTTCTTGTTTTACCCCTCTGTTGGCCACAATTTCTTCTTCTTCTTCTTTCTTCCTTTTCCCTTTCTTTGTCTTTGTTCGTGCCTGTAACGCCCCCAAATTGACAATGCCTGATTACCATCGATTTGCAGCCGAAGTCTTGTGAATGGGGACGCTACCGCCGTTTCTTGACGGAACAAGGCTACTTGAAACCCACATGCATTAGAACACCATTAAACATACTTTCAACCACTAGCATTCCTTGGGACGTATGAGTATACCTGTTAACTCAGCGTATGACTAACATTTACCAGCTAACTAACATACAGCAAACTGTGATCCTTGCTCATTTCTCGCGTTCCTCTGACTTATCAGAAAGAGGGCTCTGCACTGATCCTTCACCTAAAACAGAAAACATGAAAACATTCGAATAATGAGCCGAAGCTCAGTACGCACATCCCTATGCTGTTAAATAAGTTTTGTATGTAAATGGTTGGGCGCCCGCATTTCAAAACATTTTGATTTGCAAATAGGGGAGAGAGAGTGTATATGTAAAACTGAGTTGCTGATTATTATCTGAAAGTGGACCCCTTGTTGATGTCTGCTGCGATCTTGAGATAAGTGCACACCTCCCAGGCCGATCGGAGAGTCTGAGTTGCAGCCGCGCGGGTAAATTGAAGGGCATAACCCCTGATGATTGAGCATTGACGGGCCACTTGCTTATGTGACAAAATAATGAGTAAACTGATTCCTTAAAGGAGCATTACATTGATTTTTCATCATGGAGAACATGTGAGTTTTTGAAGAACACAGGCAATGTACGTACCTGATTTTTTTTTTGAAATTCTCTCCCTTTTATCATGAAGCATGTGTGCTGGCAGCTTGAAACGACCGATGTGACCCCATTCCTGCTTCAAATATTATATGTGTCTCCATTAGTGCAACATTACGATGTTTATTAGATTTCTCCACTTAATAGATTATTCGCAGTTGGCTGTGTGTTTATAGCTAACGGGATTGTTACCAGTGTTTTAAGGTAATGATGTAAGTTCATTATACCTTCAGAATTCTTATCACATTAGTATTTACTGAGTGCTTCTACTTTAGCTAATTATATTAAACGGAGGACGAAGACAAGGAAAACCCCGAACCTTTATCACACTAAACTATCGGGATAAGTGCATTGGGACATTTATAAGAGTAATCGAAACATTTGACATGCCTTAGACTTTTGTTCAATGACAACCAAAGACTTATTAGCTTACCCTTCACTCTAAACATTGAACTTTGTATCGCTGTCACCTCCAACTTATAACATCCTAGTACCCACTTATATAATTTCCTTCAATGACCCCTTTTGTAATGCGCTTGGCCTCATAACTCCAACTATCACACCTAGGTCACCTTTCTTTGCTACTCACTAAAATTCATGGACAATGCATGGCCATTAACTTAATAAAACTTACTTGAAGTTTTAATTAGGGTACAACCTTATGACTTTAATCGCTCACCCAACATTTATCCCATTCTAGGACCCTGCGAATATCGTATCCGTAACATAACCAACCTTGCCATAAGGCTTTCATATTCTTCTTCGTCAATTACCCCAAATTTGTTAAATTCACGGCTATGCGAAATAACCCCCAACAAGTTAAGACGAATGTCACTTAATCCTTCACGGTTATAAATCATTACAAAGCCGTGCAAATGACTCCCATGGCCATTCAAATCAAGCTATAATTTCACAACCTATCCAAATTACGTCAAATGCTTTCGAACTCCATGAATTCACAACAGATAGCCAAATAACATGAAACTTATGTCATTTAGTCATCAGGCATTAAAATGCATTTGGAATTCAATGAATTAAACGAACAACTAAGACCCAAATCAATTACAATTCCACTTTGACTCTCTGCCAACTTAACCAATCGACAATCCATTCCAAAGGACCACACTCAATTTCCGAATTTGCAAATAAAACGAATGCTAAGGCCGATGACATCATTTAAGTCATGAATTCACTAAGATGAGCAAGTTCGATAACTTATCGCAAGCACAAACAAATGGGAAGATAAACATATTTCATTAACCGTGAAATTAGTTCATTTGCTTGCATTAGTTAATTAACTCGAAGTTCATATAGGAATCGAAGCTACGCACGTTAACACAATTTCGATTCTAATTCTTTTTCATACATTAACAAATTCACTTGAATCGAGGCTAAATACGTTAAACTAACTTCGTTTTTAATTCTTTTTCAGGCATTAACTAATTAACTTGAATCGATGCTAAACGCGTTAAACTAACTTCGTTTTTAACTTGAATTGATGCTAAATCTTCACAACCTCTTACCCTTACCTTCGGTCACTCAACCCGGACAACCCAACTTCACCATTCAATTCCATCACCCAAAGTAACCACAGAAATTTGCACATAATTAATCATCGATACCAATTACATTGTTTAGTCAATTCCAAACAACTCAAAACCCAAATCAATTCCAATTTTACTTCGACCCTTTGTCAAATTTACCGGGTCGACAATTCCTTCCAAATCACAGGCAACGTAATGTCCACAGCATAGTTCAGAATTCCACAAAATAGATAAATACCAATGCTAATTACATAATTGAATCGATAATCTCAATCTCAAGAACTCACGAATTGAACTAAGTTCGGTTTAGGGTTTCACCTTCCAACTTGGCTTTGAAGCTTGAACAAGGAGAAGGGCAGAGTGGTGGTGATGATTGGTGGCTGCGGCGGCTCAGGGTGACCGGCGACTCCCCGGTGGCGGCAGACGGCAGAACGGGGCGTCGAGGTGGGGGCTCTGAGACAGGGGAGGTTCGAACGGCGACACAGGGCAGTGAACGGCTAGTTAAGGGTGGCCGGTGGCTTGGCTGCCACGGCCGGCGTTCTGGGCGGTGACGGCCGGCCGAACGGGGGCCGGTTTCCGGCCAGCAAAACAGAGAGGGGAGAGGGGCGAACCAGAGCAGAGGAAGAGAGAGAGATGTGTCGGGGGGGTGTGTCGTGAGGCAGAGAGCAGAGTGAGGAGAGAGAGAGTTGAGGTTTGGGGGTTAATTTGTGTTGGTTTTGTAAACAATATGTCGGTTGTGTGTGTGTGTGTGTGTGTGTTTGTTTTTTTTTTAATTATTATTATTATTACTATTGTTGTTATTATTATTATTATTATTATTATTATTATTATTATTATTATTATTATTATTATTATTATTATTAACGGAGTTTAATATTGTTCCGTTTGAGGCCACGTCGTCGTTTCAACCTGCAATGCACAAACAAAAATATATATACATATTGACATGCATATAAAAGGCTGACTTGAAATGCGGTGCCCAACCGGCTTAATTAGGGATTAACATGATTCAAACTAACGTTAAATGAATATTAGGTTCGGGCCGTTATAGCCTTCCCCCCTTAAATTAAGTTTCGTCCTCGAAACTTGTACTTGAAAAGGAACGATCTAGAATTCTTTTGAAATTATGAGATGTACAAATGTTTTGTATATGCTCAAAACTTGTTGGTAAATCCAATAGGTGAACCACATGCTTCTGTCCTCAGGTAATATACTCTGACTTTAAGCTAGGAGGGTTAATGTTTCCTTAAATCCTGGGGTGAAACGGGCAGAGTTTCCCCTGAAAACTGGACATTTTCCAGGCTTAAAGCCTTACATTTCAATCCTTGCATTGACAATAGGTACAGAAAGAGGCTAAATCAAGCTCAACGGCCACACGCCGGAGATCACCACTCTACGGGCCACACGCCCGGAGTAAATCATCCAACAATGCACAATAGAAGAAAATAAATAAAAGGTACAACTCAACGGATCACACATCCGAAGTAATGGGGTTTACATCCCAAAAATAAACAATAATTTGGCCCACATGGCCATACAAAACAACTTGTAAACCTTAATGATGTCATAATACCTTGTTAACTCTCAAATTACCATGCCGAATGTCTCATCCAACTTCTCTGCATGTACATGTGACTCCTTTTCAAAGCGACAGACGATTCAATCGTATCTGGGTTCAACTAGTATAGTACAAATGAGATAATGATCATGCAGTTACACCAAGGTAGTCATCTAAGTGCCATCAACTTGAGAGGATCGATAGATGAAGTTGGACCGGCCGAACAGAGTATAAAATAGGCGCTATACAAGACGGCATAGGGGAAGACTAGGTCTATGTGTTAAGGACTCAAAGTAAGGCTTTTAGTATGCCATGCAATCGAACCATTTCCTTATCATACAATGGTGCTCGTCTCTCTATGCCCCAAATAACATGAAGTGGTATAAAATGAGCAGATTCAGTGAGTTCGTTTATAATGGCCCAAACAATGTTCCGCTTAAGAGCAGAAATGAATAACCCCATTATAAAATCCACTCAAATTGAATCACTCTTCTAGGTAGGACTTTCTTTAAAGGTCTCAATGTGCCTATGAGGCACTGACATCTGCTGTTTAGCTTTCACCTTTTACACGTCAGACACTTATCTATATATTCTGCAATGTCTCTCTTTATGTTGCACTACTAAAGAATTACTTTAGATCCCTAAGTCTTTTGTTCCTCCTGGTGCCTCGAGCAGCGAGTCTTACGGGTTTCTTCTCAAATTCTTCTTTAGCATCTCGCTAAACCCAACAACTTCTTACTTTTGTGAAAGCATTGGACCTAGGTTACTCAGTAACTGCGTTTATCCTTTGAGAACTTTGGTTCCTTTCTCAAAAACCTTATGTCCCAAGCATGTCACTTCAGTTGATCAAAACTCACTCAACTAGGTTTTTAATTCCTTGAGCTCGGTTGGGACCATCCTATAAGAAGCTGTTGAAATATGCTTTGCACCATGGATTACTTCAATTAAATCACAAATATATGACGCATCTTAGCAACTCACTGGTTCTCATGAGTGAAGTTATAGAATACTCCTTCCTAAGTCTTTCCTCGTAGAAACATACTTCTTGACCTTCGTGACTCAGTAAAGCAATCTTAAGGAATGAATTTCCTCAATCTAAGATAGGAAATGATAGGAATAATAGCATTAGCGCAGAGGACACAATGATCAGCAAGGTTTCGTATGCAAATTAAGACCATTTAGGCACTGCTCGGTGTCGAGAGGGGGGTGAAATAGCAAAGACAAGACCTAAGTCGAAATGATTAAGGAAGAAGTTGCTTAATGACGAAGAATATTAAGTGGTTGATGGAATATGCTTGTGATAGGAACGAAATGAAGTTAACTAGTAACGTAAATAATTTGGGAAGGAAAGGCAACAAAAGTAAGGTACTTTCAATCATTGATTATGTAAGAGCCAACACGTTGCGCATAGAATCAAAACCAGGCTAGTAGTAAATTAGCAGTTTATGTAGTGATTGGATGTTAAGGAAATGAAAGATTACGTTACCATTGAAGTAATGGTTGCCGAAAATAAGCTGCGCAGAGATAGTTAGTGGAAGCATGAGAGAAATGTAATCCATTGCTCACAAGGAAATTCAATGAAGAAAAGGATATGTCATGAAGTATGGATGAGATGGAATATGTAATGAAGTATGGAGGCAGCAACAATGAAGAGGTTTGCAAGCTTAATATGAATGAAAAGGAATGACGAATTGAATTATGTTATCGCATAGCAAAGGGGGTAGTCTTAGTTAATAAGCAAAGAGGTCAATAAGGAAGTGAAATTATGCTAACAAAGGGGGTTTCATATTGGTTGACAAAAGGTCAGTGTGTACTCATTTGGATCAATACAAGAACTTATGCAGACGAAGTTCAAGAAGTTGACATGCTCAAAAGAAACTCCCCTGGGTTTCACTCGATATGCTATTACTACCTATATTACTACCCCACGTCTCCCCATTGTGGTACTTGCAGTCGTGTTCTAATAATGGTCTTTTCCTGGTAATCCTTCCATAAAGTCCATGCCATACATATAGATATACTCTCAACCAACCATCATTTCCCCAATTCCTTACAAACACAAACTGTAATGCCACCACAAATGCTCTAAGTCTCATCCCTGTAATCCTTATACTTATGATCATTCTTCACGAATTATTTCGTTCCCAAAGTCTCTTTTACTCTTGATGATGGTGTAAGTTATGACTTCTACAACTCCTGATATACAAAAATAACGAACCCATTGACGCATTTGGCATTCCCTCAAGCCTCTTGCCTGTAACTCCCCCAATATTGATTATCATTTTTCCCCCACTTCTTTGATGGTTCCAATGCCTCAATGCCCTTTTCAATCACTTTTTTTTTTCATCCAATCCTTGCCAGTCTCAAGACGCTTGGTTCTCGAATCATCTGATGCTTCCCAAAATAAGATCATGCCCAATAACTTTGTTTTGCACCATTTAATTAGTAAAACATGACCCATTAGCACACATGATCTAATCCATCAAGGTAAGAGAAATTCTTTATATTATCTCCTTAGAACCTCATATGGGTATCTTGGAGCTAAAATTCATCCATAGAAATCGCCAGATGCCTATAGAGTTTGTTTTAACCTCACGCTATTCAAACATTAAATGTTTCAACACATCTTCATAACAGCTCTAGCTTGAAGCACGCTGATAATTCAAATGGGCAACTCAAAATTCCACAAGATTTGCTAGGAACTTAGCATACTTCTTTAGCACACTAACATGCCCCAAAAAGTGAACTGAGTGCTTTCCTACTGTTTCACTATGTTGTTGGTCTTAATACCCCAAAAGATGATCACCAGATAAATGTCTACTAAAACATCCTCATGATGCCCGTATATACATATGAATTTCTCGTCAATAAATGCGTTTCGCCAATCCAGCATAACTCATAGCTATCCCTACAGCTCATAGTGATTCTCAACCTGGCTCTGATACCACAACTGTAACGCCCCCAAATTGACAATGCCTGATTACCATCGATTTGCAGCGGAAGTCTTGTGAATGGGGACGCTACCGCCGTTCCTTGACGGAACAAGGCTACTTGAAACCCACATGCATTAGAACACCATTAAACATACTTTCAACCACTAGCATTCCTTGGGACGTATGAGTATACCTGTTAACTCAGCGTATGACTAACATTTACCAGCTAACTAACATACAGCAAACTGTGATCCTTGCTCATTTCTCGCGTTCCTCTGACTTATCAGAAAGAGGGCTCTGCACTGATCCTTCACCTAAAACAGAAAACATGAAAACATTCGAATAATGAGCCGAAGCTCAGTACGCACATCGCTATGCTGTTAAATAAGTTTTGTATGTAAATGGTTAGGCGCCCGCATTTCAAAACATTTTGATTTGCAAACAGGGGAGAGAGAGTGTATATGTAAAACTGAGTTGCTGATTATTATCTGAAAGTGGACCCCTTGTTGATGTCTGCTGCGATCTTGAGATAGGTGCACACCTCCCAGGCCGATCGGAGAGCCTGAGTTGCAGCCGCGCGGGTAAATTGAAGGGCATAACCCCTGATGATTGAGCATTGACGGGGCCACTTGCTTATGTGACAAAATAATGAGTAAACTGATTCCTTAAAGGAGCATTACATTGATTTTTCATCATGGAGAACATGTGAGTTTTTGAAGAACACAGGCAATGTACGTACCTGGTTTTTTTTTGAAATTCTCTCCCTTTTATCATGAAGCATGTGTGCTGGCAGCTTGAAACGATCGATGTGACCCCATTCCTGCTTCAAATATTATATGTGTCTCCATTAGTGCAACATTACGATGTTTATTAGATTTCTCCACTTAATAGATTATTCGCAGTTGGCTGTGTGTTTATAGCTAACGGGGTTGTTACCAGTGTTTTAAGATAATGATGTAAGTTCATTATACCTTCAGAATTCTTATCACATTAGTATTTACTGAGTGCTTCTACTTTAGCTAATTATATTAAACGGAGGATGAAGACAAGGAAAACCCCGAACCTTTATCACACTAAACTATCGGGATAAGTACATTGGGACATTTATAAGAGTAATCGAAACATTTGACATGCCTTAGACTTTTGTTCAATGACAACCAAAGACTTATTAGCTTACCCTTCACTCTAAACATTGAACTTTGTATCGCTGTCACCTCCAACTTATAACATCCTAGTACCCACTTATATAATTTCCTTCAATGACCCCTTTTGTAATGCGCTTGGCCTCATAACTCCAACTATCACACCTAGGTCACCTTTCTTTGCTACTCACTAAAATTCATGGACAATGCATGGCCATTAACTTAATAAAACTTACTTGAAGTTTTAATTAGGGTACAACCTTATGACTTTAATCGCTCACCCAACATTTATCCCATTCTAGGACCCTGCGAATATCGTATCCGTAACATAACCAACCTTGCCATAAGGCTTTCATATTCTTCTTCGTCAATTACCCCAAATTTGTTAAATTCACGGCCATGCGAAATAACCCCCAACAAGTTAAGACGAATGTCACTTAATCCTTCACGGTTATAAATCATTACAAAGCCGTGCAAATGACTCCCATGGCCATTCAAATCAAGCTATAATTTCACAACCTATCCAAATTACGTCAAATGCTTTCGAACTCCATGAATTCACAACAGATAGCCAAATAACATGAAACTTATGTCATTTAGTCATCAGGCATTAAAATGCATTTGGAATTCAATGAATTAAACGAACAACTAAGACCCAAATCAATTACAATTCCACTTTGACTCTCTGCCAACTTACCCAATCGACAATCCATTCCAAAGGACCACACTCAATTTCCGAATTTGCAAATAAAACGAATGCTAAGGCCGATGACATCATTTAAGTCATGAATTCACTAAGATGAGCAAGTTCGATAACTTATCGCAAGCACAAACAAATGGGAAGATAAACATATTTCATTAACCGTGAAATTAGTTCATTTGCTTGCATTGGTTAATTAACTCGAAGTTCATATAGGAATCGAAGCTACGCACGTTAACACAATTTCGATTCTAATTCTTTTTCATACATTAACAAATTCACTTGAATCGAGGCTAAATACGTTAAACTAACTTCGTTTTTAATTCTTTTTCAGGCATTAACTAATTAACTTGAATCGATGCTAAACGCGTTAAACTAACTTCGTTTTTAACTTGAATTGATGCTAAATCTTCACAACCTCTTACCCTTACCTTCAGTCACTCAACCCGGACAACCCAACTTCACCATTCAATTCCATCACCCAAAGTAACCACAGAAATTTGCACATAATTAATCATCGATACCAATTACACTGTTTAGTCAATTCCAAACAACTCAAAACCCAAATCAATTCCAATTTTACTTCGACCCTTTGTCAAATTTACCGGGTCGACAATTCCTTCCAAATCACAGGCAACGTAATGTCCACAGCATAGTTCAGAATTCCACAAAATAGATAAATACCAATGCTAATTACATAATTGAATCGATAATCTCAATCTCAAGAACTCACGAATTGAACTAAGTTCGGTTTAGGGTTTCACCTTCCAACTTGGCTTTGAAGCTTGAACAAGGAGAAGGGCAGAGTGGTGGTGATGATTGGTGGCTGCGGCGGCTCAGGGTGACCGGCGACTCCCCGGTGGCGGCAGACGGCAGAACAGGGCGTCGAGGTGGGGGCTCTGAGACAGGGGAGGTTCGAACGGCGACACAGGGCAGTGAACGGCTAGTTAAGGGTGGCCGGTGGCTTGGCTGCCACGGCCGGCGTTCTGGGCGGTGACGGCTGGCCGAACGGGGGCCGGTTTCCGGCCAGCAAAACAGAGAGGGGAGAGGGGCGAACCAGAGCAGAGGAAGAGAGAGAGATGTGTCGGGGGGGTGTGTCGTGAGGCAGAGAGCAGAGTGAGGAGAGAGAGAGTTGAGGTTTGGGGGTTAATTTGTGTTGGTTTTGTAAACAATATGTCGGTTGCGTGTGTGTGTGTGTGTGTTTGTTTTTTTTTTAATTATTATTATTATTATTACTATTGTTATCACTATTATTATTATTATTATTATTATTATTATTATTATTATTATTATTATTATTAAGGAGTTTAATATTGTTCCGTTTGAGGCCACGTCGTCGTTTCAACCTGCAATGCACAAACAAAAATATATATACATATTGACATGCATATAAAAGGCTGACTTGAAATGCGGTGCCCAACCGGCTTAATTAGGGATTAACATGATTCAAACTAACGTTAAATGAATATTAGGTTCGGGCCGTTACAGCCTTCCCCCCTTAAATTAAGTTTCGTCCTCGAAACTTGTACTTGAAAAGGAACGATCTAGAATTCTTTTGAAATTATGAGATGTACAAATGTTTTGTATATGCTCAAAACTTGTTGGTAAATCCAATAGGTGAACCACATGCTTCTGTCCTCAGGTAATATACTCTGACTTTAAGCTAGGAGGGTTAATGTTTCCTTAAATCCTGGGGTGAAACGGGCAGAGTTTCCCCTGAAAACTGGACATTTTCCAGGCTTAAAGCCTTACATTTCAATCCTTGCATTGACAATAGGTACAGAAAGAGGCTAAATCAAGCTCAACGGCCACACGCCGGAGATCACCACTCTACGGGCCACACGCCCGGAGTAAATCATCCAACAATGCACAATAGAAGAAAATAAATAAAAGGTACAACTCAACGGATCACACATCCGGAGTAATGGGGTTTACATCCCAAAAATAAACAATAATTTGGCCCACATGGCCATACAAAACAACTTGTAAACCTTAATGATGTCATAATACCTTGTTAACTCTCAAATTACCATGCCGAATGTCTCATCCCACTTCTCTGCATGTACATGTGACTCCTTTTCAAAGCGACAGACGATTCAATCGTATCTGGGTTCAACTAGTATAGTACAAATGAGATAATGATCATGCAGTTACACCAAGGTAGTCATCTAAGTGCCATCAACTTGACAGGATCGATAGATGAAGTTGGATCGGCCGAACAGAGTATAAAATAGGCGCTATACAAGACGGCATAGGGGAAGACTAGGTCTATGTGTTAAGGACTCAAAGTAAGGCTTTTAGTATGCCATGCAATCGAACCATTTCCTTATCATACAATGGTGCTCGTCTCTCTATGCCCCAAATAACATAAAGTGGTATAAAATGGGCAGATTCAGTGAGTTCATTTATAATGGCCCAAACAATGTTCCGCTTAAGAGCAGAAATGAATAACCCCATAATAAAATCTACTCAAATTGAATCACTCTTCTAGGTAGGACTTTCTTTAAAGGTCTCAATGTGCCTATGAGGCGCTGACATCTGCTGTTTAGCTTTCACCTTTTACACGTCAGACATTTATCTACATATTCTGCAATGTCTCTCTTTATGTTGCACTACTAAAGAATTACTTTAGATCCCTAAGTCTTTTGTTCCTCCTGGTGCCTCGAGCAGCGAGTCTTACGGGTTTCTTCTCAAATTCTTCTTTAGCATCCCGCTAAACCCAACAACTTCTTACTTTTGTGAAAGCATTGGACCTAGGTTACTCAGTAACTGCGTTTATCCTTTGAGAACTCTGGTTCCTTTCTCAAAAACCTTATGTCCCAAGCATGTCACTTCAGTTGATCAAAACTCACTCAACTAGGTTTTTAATTCCTTGAGCTCGGTTGGGACCATCCTATAAGAAGCTGTTGAAATATGCTTTGCACCATGGATTACTTCAATTAAATCACAAATATATGACGCATCTTAGCAACTCACTGGTTCTCATGAGTGAAGTTATAGAATACTCCTTCCTAAGTCTTTCCTCGTAGAAACATACTTCTTGACCTTCGTGACTTAGTAAAGCAATCTTAAGGAATGAATTTCCTCAATCTAAGATAGGAAATGATAGGAATAATAGCATTAGCGCAGAGGACACAATGATCAGCAAGGTTTCGTATGCAAATTAAGACCATTTAGGCACTGCTCGGTGTCGAGAGGGGGGTGAAATAGCAAAGACAAGACCTAAGTCGAAATGATTAAGGAAGACGTTGCTTAATGACGAAGAATATTAAGTGGTTGATGGAATATGCTTGTGATAGGAACGAAATGAAGTTAACTAGTAATATAAATAATTTGGGAAGGAAAGGCAACAAAAGTAAGGTACTTTCAATCATTGATTATGTAAGAGCCAACACGTTGCGCATAGAATCAAAACCAGGCTAGTAGTAAATTAGCATTTTATGTAGTGATTGGATGTTAAGGAAATGAAAGATTACGTTACCATTGAAGTAATGGTTGCCGAAAATAAGCTGCGCAGAGATAGTTAGTGGAAGCATGAGAGAAATGTAATCCATTGCTCACGAGGAAATTCAATGAAAAAAAGGATATGTCATGAAGTATGGATGAGATGGAATATGTAATGAAGTATGGAGGCAGCAACAATGAAGAGGTTTGCAAGCTTAATATGAATGAAAAGGAATGACGAATTGAATTATGTTATCGCATAGCAAAGGGGGTAGTCTTAGTTAATAAGCAAAGAGGTCAATAAGGAAGTGAAATTATGCTAACAAAGGGGGTTTCATATTGGTTGACAAAAGGTCGGTGTGTACTCATTTGGATCAATACAAGAACTTATGCAGACGAAGTTCAAGAAGTTGACATGCTCAAAAGAAACTCCCCTGGGTTTCACTCGATATGCTATTACTACCTATATTACTACCCCACGTCTGCCCATTGTGGTACTTGCAGTCGTGTTCTAATAATGGTCTTTTCCTGGTAATCCTTCCATAAAGTCCATGCCATACATATAGATATACTCTCAACCAACCATCATTTCCCCAATTCCTTACAAATACAAACTGTAATGCCACCACAAATGCTCTAAGTCTCATCCCTGTAATCCTTATACTTATGATCATTCTTCACGAACTATTTCGTTCCCAAAGTCTCTTTTACTCTTGATGATGGTGTAAGTTATGACTTGTACAACTCCCGATATACAAAAATAACGAACCCATTGACGCATTTGGCATTCCCTCAAGCCTCTTGCCTGTAACTCCCCCAATATTGATTATCATTTTTCCCCCGCTTCTTTGATGGTTCCAATGCCTCAATGCCCTTTTTAATCACTTTTTTTTTTTTCATCCAATCCTTGCCAGTCTCAAGACGCTTGGTTCTCGAATCATCTGATGCTTCCCAAAATAAGATCATGCCCAATAACTTTGTTTTGCACCATTTAATTAGTAAAACCTGACCCATTAGCACACATGATCTAATCCATCAAGGTAAGAGAAATTCTTTATATTATCTCCTTAGAACCTCATATGGGTATCTTGGAGCTAAAATTCATCCATAGAAATCGCCAAATGCCTATAGAGTTTGTTTTAACCTCACGCTATTCAAACATTAAATGTTTCAACACATCTTCATAACAGCTCTAGCTTGAAGCACCCTGATAATTCAAATGGGCAACTCAAAATTCCACAAGATTTGCTAGGAACTTAGCATACTTCTTTAGCACACTAACATGCCCCAAAAAGTGAACTGAGTGCTTTCCTACTGTTTCACTATGTTGTTGGTCTTAACACCCCAAAAGATGATCACCAGATAAATGTCTACTAAAACATCCTCATGATGCCCGTATATACATATGAATTTCTCGTCAACAAATGCGTTTCGCTAATCCAGCATAACTCATAGCTATCCCTACAGCTCATAGTGATTCTCAACCTGTCTCTGATACCACAACTGTAACGCCCCCAAATTGACAATGCCTGATTACCATCGATTTACAGCGGAAGTCTTGTGAATGGAGACGCTACCGCCGTTCCTTGACGGAACAAGGCTACTTGAAACCCACATGCATTAGAACACCATTAAACATACTTTCAACCACTAGCATTCCTTGGGACGTATGAGTATACCTGTTAACTCAGCGTATGACTAACATTTACCAGCTAACTAACATACAACAAACTGTGATCCTTGCTCATTTCTCGCGTTCCTCTGACTTATCAGAAAGAGGGCTCTGCACTGATCCTTCACCTAAAACAGAAAACATGAAAACATTCGAATAATGAGCCGAAGCTCAGTACGCACATCCCCATGCTGTTAAATAAGTTTTGTATGTAAATGGTTGGGCGCCCGCATTTCAAAACATTTTGATTTGCAAATAGGGGAGAGAGAGTGTATATGTAAAACTGAGTTGCTGATTATTATCTGAAAGTGGACCCCTTGTTGATGTCTGCTGCGATCTTGAGATAGGTGCACACCTCCCAGGCCGATCGGAGAGTCTGAGTTGCAGCCGCGCGGGTAAATTGAAGGGCATAACCCCTGATGATTGAGCATTGACGGGCCACTTGCTTATGTGACAAAATAATGAGTAAACTGATTCCTTAAAGGAGCATTACATTGATTTTTCATCATGGAGAACATGTGAGTTTTTGAAGAACACAGGCAATGTACATACCTGATTTTTTTTTGAAATTCTCTCCCTTTTATCATGAAGCATGTGTGCTGGCAGCTTGAAACGACCGATGTGACCCCATTCCTGCTTCAAATATTATATGTGTCTCCATTAGTGCAACATTACGATGTTTATTAGATTTTTCTACTTAATAGATTATTCGCAGTTGGCTGTGTGTTTATAGCTAACGGGGTTGTTACCAGTGTTTTAAGGTAATGATGTAAGTTCATTATACCTTCAGAATTCTTATCACATTAGTATTTACTGAGTGCTTCTACTTTAGCTAATTATATTAAACGGAGGATGAAGACAAGGAAAACCCCGAACCTTTATCACACTAAACTATCGGGATAAGTACATTGGGACATTTATAAGAGTAATCGAAACATTTGACATGCCTTAGACTTTTGTTCAATGACAACCAAAGACTTATTAGCTTACCCTTCACTCTAAACATTGAACTTTGTATCGCTGTCACCTCCAACTTATAACATCCTAGTACCCACTTATATAATTTCCTTCAATGACCCCTTTTGTAATGCGCTTGGCCTCATAACTCCAACTATCACACCTAGGTCACCTTTCTTTGCTACTCACTAAAATTCATGGACAATGCATGGCCATTAACTTAATAAAACTTACTTGAAGTTTTAATTAGGGTACAACCTTATGACTTTAATCGCTCACCCAACATTTATCCCATTCTAGGACCCTGCGAATATCGTATCCGTAGCATAACCAACCTTGCCATAAGGCTTTCATATTCTTCTTCGTCAATTACCCCAAATTTGTTAAATTCACGGCTATGCGAAATAACCCCCAACAAGTTGAGACGAATGTCACTTAATCCTTCACGGTTATAAATCATTACAAAGCCGTGCAAATGACTCCCATGGCCATTCAAATCAAGCTATAATTTCACAACCTATCCAAATTACGTCAAATGCTTTCGAACTCCATGAATTCACAACAGATAGCCAAATAACATGAAACTTATGTCATTTAGTCATCAGGCATTAAAATGCATTTGGAATTCAATGAATTAAACGAACAACTAAGACCCAAATCAATTACAATTCCACTTTGACTCTCTGCCAACTTACCCAATCGACAATCCATTCCAAAGGACCACACTCAATTTCCGAATTTGCAAATAAAACGAATGCTAAGGCCGATGACATCATTTAAGTCATGAATTCACTAAGATGAGCAAGTTCGATAACTTATCGCAAGCACAAACAAATGGGAAGATAAACATATTTCATTAACCGTGAAATTAGTTCATTTGCTTGCATTGGTTAATTAACTCGAAGTTCATATAGGAATCGAAGCTACGCACGTTAACACAATTTCGATTCTAATTCTTTTTCATACATTAACAAATTCACTTGAATCGAGGCTAAGCACGTTAAACTAACTTCGTTTTTAATTCTTTTTCAGGCATTAACTAATTAACTTGAATCGATGCTAAACGCGTTAAACTAACTTCGTTTTTAACTTGAATTGATGCTAAATCTTCACAACCTCTTACCCTTACCTTCGGTCACTCAACCCGGACAACCCAACTTCACCATTCAATTCCATCACCCAAAGTAACCATAGAAATTTGCACATAATTAATTATCGATACCAATTACACTGTTTAGTCAATTCCAAACAACTCAAAACCCAAATCAATTCCAATTTTACTTCGACCCTTTGTCAAATTTACCGGGTCGACAATTCCTTCCAAATCACAGGCAACGTAATGTCCACAGCATAGTTCAGAATTCCACAAAATAGATAAATATCAATGCTAATTACATAATTGAATCGATAATCTCAATCTCAAGAACTCACGAATTGAACTAAGTTCGGTTTAGGGTTTCACCTTCCAACTTGGCTTTGAAGCTTGAACAAGGAGAAGGGCAGAGTGGTGGTGATGATTGGTGGCTGCGGCGGCTCAGGGTGACCGGCGACTCCCCGGTGGCGGCAGAAGGCAGAACAGGGCGTCGAGGTGGGGGCTCTGAGACAGGGGAGGTTCGAACGGCGACACAGGGCAGTGAACGGCTAGTTAAGGGTGGCCGGTGGCTTGGCTGCCACGGCCGGCGTTCTGGGCGGTGACGGCCGGCCGAACGGGGGCCGGTTTCCGGCCAGCAAAACAGAGAGGGGAGAGGGGCGAACCAGAGCAGAGGAAGAGAGAGAGATGTGTCGGGGGGGTGTGTCGTGAGGCAGAGAGCAGAGTGAGGAGAGAGAGAGTTGAGGTTTGGGGGTTAATTTGTGTTGGTTTTGTAAACAATATGTCGGTTGCGTGTGTGTGTGTGTGTGTGTGTTTGTTTTTTTTTTAATTATTATTATTATTATTACTATTGTTATCACTATTATTATTATTATTATTATTATTATTATTATTATTATTATTACTATTATTATTATTATTAATAAGGAGTTTAATATTGTTCCGTTTGAGGCCACGTCGTCGTTTCAACCTGCAATGCACAAACAAAAATATATATACATATTGACATGCATATAAAAGGCTGACTTGAAATGCGGTGCCCAACCGGCTTAATTAGGGATTAACATGATTCAAACTAACGTTAAATGAATATTAGGTTCAGGCCGTTACAGTGCCATTAGTTTGCTTCTCTCTTTTATACCCCCAAAAAAATAATAATAAAGAAAAGGGAAAACAAATTTCCTAGAATTTTTTTTTTGCACAAGCTCACAAACTCAACAACAATTTTTTTTTTTCCCTCCACTCACATTGCACTACACCTGATTAACGGGTCAGGGACCCGCCCGCCCCACCCCGCCCTGACTCTCAATAATGAGGGTCAGGGTTGGGTTTTTTTATCTCTGACCCGCTCCGACCTTCAAATTGAGGGTATCCGACTATGATGAGGGTCGGACTTGGGTAAAGATTTTGGCCCACTGACCTGACCCGCTGACCCTCACTTTTTTTAAAAAAATTTAAAATAAAAATAAAAATAAGATACTTTCGATTTCATTTGTTCAAAACCTTTTCGCTTTTACTTTCCCATCTTCCCTTAGCATCATTCGCCCATTCACCTCACCAAATTTAACTGGTTCGTAACCTTTTACGCTCTCTCTCTGATGTTTGGAGTAGACTGAGTAGTCATTTTAGTGAACTAATCAATCTAGTAGTTTGATGACTAAATTACACATTAGAGTGTTTGTAATTGCGATACGCTTCATCGGAGTATTATATTATCGTTTGACTTTGAATTTTGTAAGAGGTTTAATATTGACCTTTATAATAAAAAGAAAACTTAGTGAAAAATCTTGTGTTCTATATCGGGAGATTTGATGGTCGAGTCTGACCCGATGACCCGAGTGTACGCGCAGGGTCAAGGGTATGCTGATCTGCATGAGGGTCGGGTAGGGTCAGGGTCGAGAAAATCCTATCTGCCGATCCTCATGACCCTCCCCTTAACCCGACCCTCCCCTCAATTTGATTAGGTCTACATTGTACTCACGATTGGTGCAGTAGTCCGAGGTCTTATACTCTTATACTATAAATTTGGGTTTAATCTCACCTATGCAGCTGTGCTCATCTGGTGCATTCCTTTGTGGGTGTGTATAATCAATGTATGTAAGGTATGAATGAAACCTTAGTATTAAAATAACGATCCGGCACCCATTGATCTAACTTTTAATCACCAAATGTATAATAACAATCAATATTATTAATGTCATAAAAACATTGTATTATCTGTTACGAATTTAAAAGGGTAACCCGTCAATCACTGGTCAATGATAATTTATATTTGTTGGAAAGGTCCTGTTTCGGCCTTGTATTAATTGGTACCACACACATGAAAACCGTTTAAACTATACACCTTTTAAAAAAATTTAAAGCAAGACACACGTGGTAATAGAACTTAAATTGAACTCTTGACTTTTAGATACCCGAGATTTGATACATCAATTTTCATGACCCTGATATTTTTGAGCTTATTTTAAAGTACCTACACTTATGAATTTCTTATAATTTAGTCCTGAAATTACAAAAATACCTTTACTATTATCTTTTTTATTTTTCTTTTTTAAGCAAAAACTCTAAAAATTATCTTTTTGCTATTGGGTAGTGTATCGATAGTATTATGGGTACTTAAAAGAGAGGGGTTGGGTTTTTTTAAAAAACAAAAAGGATAATAGTAAAGCTACTTTTATAATTTCAGGATTGAATTGTAGGAAATTCATAAGTGAATATACTTAAAAGTAAACTCAAAAATATCAGGATTGTAAAAATTAATGCATTGAATCCCGAAATACTAAAAGTCAATGGTTATCAATTGGGTTCATTTCGTGTGAATGCTCCATATGAATCTAGTAAGTACTGTATTAACGAACTTGGTTGAGTTGCATCCGGCCCGCCCCCAATGAGTCTATGGTACATACTCATGTACCATGTTAATATACACACCTATATAAAGAGGTATTCCACTACCCTTACCCAACAAACCTAAAATTTTTGAGCTCAACAAACCTAATTCGAATTTGACCAGGCTGAAGGTTGACTTAATTGGGCCTAAGAAACCTAATTCCACTACCTTTACCCATGCTCTAATTGGACCTTCTCTCTTTGAATTTGGATGGCCCACAATACAAACACTCACCATGATTCAGCCATACAAAGCAGCAGATACATGATTCATCCTGAAAATTAGCAAGAATACATACGTAAATTAATGGATTTTGAGGAACAAATTATAGGTGAGGCCGAAAATCTGCTTATTGAAGAGTTATAGCTGTTAAGAGTTCATGTTGGAGGTATGTTTGATAAAATTCCTCAAACAAACAATTATATATCAATCTTTCATGCAAAGTATGTCTACTTAGTGCAACTTTTAAAGTCAAAATTCTTTGCACATAAGGTGTTCGACAAAATTCCCCAAAGACATGATTGTAATAGCAAAAATCGTTGCACATAAGCTGACAAAGAAGGTACACTAATTTAGTCAAAAGGTTCACCGCAGTGTACAAAGGTTTCACTGCAGTGTACAAAGGTTTCACTGCATTTTTGAAAAGATACACCAAAAAATAAGAAAGGTTAACAGTCTCAAATTCTGTTATTCATAGAATAACTATAAGTAAATGAATATAATAATTACTGACAGTATTCTTATATTGTAGGTCCCCAGAATCAAGATCCCAATGAACAAGAATATGGTCCCCAAGCAATAGGTATTTATGATTTATACTTCCAAAATTCAGTGCAACATCACGTAGCTAGTGAACTGTTAAAGTAATTGTTACAGAGCTCATGTAGCGATTGGTACGTATGATTTATACTTCCAAGAATATGATGTTGTACACACTGTAACTCATGGTGAAAAAGAAGGTAGTCATAGAGCTCATATATAATTATAGTAACAACCATTTTGTCAGTTAGTGTACCTTTTACATGTTGCAGTGAATGTTCTGTTGATGGCAGTGAATCTTTTGTTGGTCCAATGCATTGCTGCATCAATTTTTTTTAATAAATGTTTCAGCTACTATCTATCCTCCAAACACATAGATAAATATAATAGCTTCTAACATTATTGACTACTTAAATTGCAGTTCCTTAGCATCAAGAACCCATCGGATATGTTGAGAATGATGAACTTGAGTCGATTGGACAAAGTGTCAAATCTGAGCAAGAAGCATATGATTTATATAACATTTATGGTCTAAGAGTGGGGTTCAGTATTCGTAGGGATTCACAAAGGACTAAAGCTAATCAAAGTGGTATAACAACAAAGCCATGTTGTTGTTCAAATCAAGGTACAAAGAGAAATACCGCAAAAAATAAATAAATGAAGAACATATCGATAGAAGGTCATATAGCAAAAGAGTAACTCGAGTTCGTTGCAAAGTAATGATTCAATTTTCAATAGATGGAAATGGTGTGTGGACAGTTATGAGACATGATAAGGTGCACAACCATCCTTTTTGTGATCTCACCAAACGACATCTTTTGAAATCACAACGAATAGTCACAGAAGAACAATTGGAATTGCTGAAACTTATGCAATCATGTAGAATCAAAGTGTCTGATGCTATGAGAATGTTGAAGAAGGAGGTAGGCGGTTCACCATCCCTTGGGTTCACAAACAAGGATGCATATAATGCTCTTGCCTCTAATAAAAGGAAGAATTTAGATGGCACTGATAGTAACACTTTAATGGGGAAGTTGAATCAAAGAAAAGTCGAAGATCAAAACTTTTACTTTGCTTTTGAGTTTGATGAAGGAGCAAGTCTAACTAGCATTTTTTGGAGAGATAGCATAATGAAAGATGACTATGATCTCTTTAGAGATGTGGTTATATTTGATACCACTTACAGGACCAACAAGTACAACATGATCTGTGCGCCGTTTGTTGGCATGAGTCATCATAACAAGAATGTAATGCTTGGATGTGGGTTTATTTTGAATGAAAGAATAGAATCATTCATATGGCTTTTTCGGACTTTCTTGGCAGTAATGGGTGGGAAGCACCCAAGTACTATCATGACAGACCAAGCAGCTTCAATTGCAGCTGCTATCAAAATAGTGTTCCCACAAGCAAGGCATAGATTGTGTATATGGCATGTTATTGAGAACTCAAAAATTCACATCAGAATGTTTAGAAGCCAACATCAATTTGTTGATAAATTCAACAAGATTCTCATGCATTACGATAATGAAGCGGAGTTCAATCATCATGGGACCAGGTCAGTGCCTTTAGTATTTAACTATGCCTTCATAATGAAGAAAAATATGCTCTGCAGTGAATGAAAGATTCACTACAAAATAACAAAGATTCACTGCAATAAGTAAAAGGTTCACTGTAACCAATTTTTCCCTTTTATTTCCCTAGGTTGATTACAAAATACAATTATGGTGAGAATGATTGGCTAAACGAATTTTACAAGAACAGGGAGCATTGGTGCCCTACATTTAGTAAAGATTACTTTTCTGTGGGAATTTTATCCTCACAAAGGGTTGAATCAACGAACCATTCAATCTCTTGGAGACTTCAAGCAACCACTAACTCATGCGAATTTTATGAGAGCTTTCTTGATGTTGTTGCTGAATGGAGGAGTAAGCAGAATGGAAACGACTATAACTCTTGAGATGGAAGGCCGGAAACATATTTTGCAAATGTAAGTATATTGAATCATACAACAGAGGTATACACTGCTGAGCTTTATCATATTTTTCAAGAAGAGTACAAAAAAGGAGCAACCTGTGCCCAGGAGAAGGTTTAAGAGACCGATTCATACGTGCTATATAAAGTGTGGCGGGTGTCGATGAGTTTTGTCACCTTGTCACCATTAATTGGTTAACTTAAGAAGCTTGTTGTACATGCAAAAAATTTGAAGAGATGGGAATTTTGTGCTTTTATATCATAAGGACGTTCAATATGTTTTGTGTTAAAAAAATTCTCGAGAAGTACATATTAGATAGATGGAAGAAAAATATCAAGGGCTATAGAGATGCCGATGATGCAAGATCTTCCGACAAGTATGTTGGCACGTCTTCATCTGTTTGACGGTTGCAGATGATGCGAAAATTCACTACACTCATCACCGCTTCAGCCACAAATGCAAGAACAAGAGCTTTATATGAAGAATTATTTCAAAAGGCTAAAGAAGCTATTGAGATGGATATAGGCCCTATATACCATTCTGGATCGGAAGATGAAAATGCGAACTCAAGCGGAATAGTCCAGAATCCCTCTGGATTAAGAGAGAGGGCAAAAGAACAAGAGAAAAGTAAGCATCGCGAAAAAGAAAAGCAATCAAGTGAAAGGAAGAAAGAAAAATTGCAGCAAGACAAGCAACAAACAGTTTCAGCCCCCCAACATCAGCCCCATCATCTTCGCAACGGAGGTATCACTGTACTCAAATTCTTAAAATTTAATTAAAGAAATATTGAATAATTTTCATTTTCACTTTATAATTAAAGGAGTAACTTATATGGTTTTTGAAGGCAATAAGTAGTCTATAGTCTCCAAAGGATCCCAACATGTCCAACACTAATGTTGGAACTGCAACTATTGAGGAAATAAACTACAAGATCACTTTATATTTTAACAAATATAGTTAGAAAAATTTTATAATTAAAGAACAAAATATTTGTTGATGCAGGTGGCATGTACCACGGCGTCTATCAGAAATGGTGCACTTGGAAATATTTGGTGACACTATGAATGTCAAAATTGATAGTACGAGGACACCATCATTTCTTTTTACACAATTTAATATTTTGTGGATATTAGAGCTGATTGAATTTGTCGATGTTAGAGCTGTTTTGGTGGTTGTAGATGTGCATGCTACTATTAATTCCTATTTAGTGACGGGAAATTGTTTGTAACTTTACATCTTAATTTTGATCGAATGAATCTTTTATGCAATGCAGTGAATCTTTTCCCAATAGCAGAGAACCTTTCCTCATTTGCAGTGAACCTTTTATGCTAAGAAGCAAAACTAAGATGTTTTATGCAATGCAATGAATCTTTTCCGAACTGCAGGGAACCTTTCCCCGATTGCAGTGAATCTTTTGGGCAAAGAAGCAAATTTAAGTCTTGTTTTTTAAGACAGATTGGCCATTAATCCCCTCTCTTTTGAGGCTTTGTTTGAGAATGTTATGATTACTATGCTAGAAAAAGCTTTGAGGATTGCTGGAAGATAAGCAATTGTAGAGCTATAAGGAGTTCTCCGAGGAGGACCCTAACGATTTCAAACCTCAAGCCATATTTCTTTTTGTTCGTGTAACACCCTGGCTTTTTATCCCCTTCGTTAAGCCGATTCATCTCGTTATAAATTGAAGGAATAGCGATATAGTCTGTCCGAGCTCTGTTTTTATTGAAAAGAAGATTAATATTCTTATTATTATTAGTGTTATTGGTAGTAAGGATGATTATCGGGCACTATAGTGAGCAGATTCCTGAATACGACTAGAATGTCGAATCTAGGGAATCATCATGTAATTTATCGAATCGAACCTTAATATAATCAAAAGGTGAATAATTACCTATGATTATATTAATGATTACGGTTTAAGATGTTAGAGGTCGCAAATTTGATTTATGGTACAGTGGGCTGGGGTTATTATCAGCTAGCAGCAAGAACAAAAGGGAAAAAAAAAGAACTAAAGGGGGCCGAAGCCCCTTCTCTCGGGCAGAAGGGTCGCGAAGGGGGGGGTTCCCCCGACCCTGCCACACACACACACACACGCTAGAGAAAGAGGGAGAGGGAGGAGGGAGGAGCGCCGGTGGGCTGCCGGTGAGGGGTGGCCGATCCCGGCCATGACCACCCCGGGCGACCCCCGAGGCAGAGTCAGCCAGGGAGAGGCAGATGGTGGGGAGACGGAGGTCGCAGGTGGGGTTCAGGGACCCAGGCCCTCGCGCGACCGCCATAGAACGGCCGGCCACTCTCGTCGGACGCCGGCGACACGGCGGCGAGCAGAGATGGCTGAGGACGACCGAGGCAGCGGCTGAGCAGAGGATGGACCGAACCCACACCGAGCCAACCCGAATCACGCCCTAAAACGGGTCATTTAGCTTGGATTCGAGGTGGGGTACCTCTTCCTCCTAGTTATCTTTAAATTCGATGCAAGTTTATGGAATATAGTTTATTCGGGTTGAATTGGGACTGATAATTTATGCCTAGTATACATATTGAGCGCATTGAACAAGTTATCCACAATATATATCGTATATCGATTATGTGAAATGCATTCGATCGTATATATATAGTTGTCGAATTATAATCGGTTATATGAGAATTATTTGATTTTACAACGACCCATTGATTTAGTAATTTAACTGTGTTTAGCGTTGATTCGAATCAATGAATGTAAATCATGCTTGATGTGTTGATTTGAAGTTAGTTTAACGTGTTTAGCATCGATTCAAGTTAATTAGTTCATGCATGAAAAAGAAGTAAAAACGAAGTTAGTTTAACGTGTTTAGCATCGATTCACGTTACATAGTTCATGCATGAAAAAGAAGTAAAAACGAAGTTAGTTTAACGCGTTTAGCATCAATTCAAGTTAATTAGTTCATGCATGAAAGAGAATTAAAAACACAGTTAGTTTAACGTGTTTAGCGCCTATTCAAGTTACTTAAAGGATCAAGAGCGAAGTCATTTTTAACATGTATCGCTCCCATTCGAGTTAATTCACCAATGCATGCAAATGAGCTAATTTCGAGGTTATTGAAATGTGTTTAGCTTCGAAACAAGTAGAGTAGTTGTTCCTTCGAGATGCATTGTATATGTTTAAGATCAAATTATGTTTAATTTATTGAATAAAGTGTTGTCGTTTGTGGACACATGTGGCTATATGTACGCTTGTTGTAACGCACCGCTGAATGGTGCTGTTTGCTCAGGTAAGGGCAATTCAGTGACCAACTATACTTTATCGATCATAGGAAGTTTAATAAGTATGTACACAGCTGATCAATTATGATTGCTATCATTTAAATGCATAGGGATGTTTATAAGTCAAATAGCGGAAATTGTGAAGGATATTGATCAGAAGCTTATTGAATCTATCCATATATAGGTTATATTGACTAGTTAGAAACGATGAGGGTATGGATGTCAATGACCCAGTACGTACACTGCCTGTGCTCTTCGAAAATTCATGTATTTCTCGGCAAAGCAAAGTAACACAAGATCCATTCAATGAATCAAGTTTCTCAGTGTCCAGTGACCAAGCATTGGGGCTTATGCCCATCAATATACCCGCGCGCGGCGTCAACTTAGGCTTCTCGATCGGCCTGGGGGGTGAGCACCCAAAGTATGATCGTTTCAAGACCAGTGACCAAGCATTGGGGCTTATGCCCATCAATATACCCGCGCGCGGCGTCAACTCAGGCTTCTCGATCGGCCTGGGGGGTGAGCACCCAAAGTATGATCGTTTCAAGATGTACATCGACCAAGGGGTTCACTTTCAGATAATAATCGGCAATTCAATTGTACTTACATATTTTCTCTCTCCTGTTTGCAAAACAAAATGTTTCAAATGCGGCCGGCCCAACGAATTTCACATGAAACTTATTTTACTGCATGGGATTGTACGTATTGGGCTTCGGCTCACCATTCCAATGCTTTATCTATTGAATCAATGTGCTTTGTGAGCCTCCCACTTGAGTTTCCTTGTCTTACCAGTAGCTGGTCAATGTTTTCATAACTCTGCCAATAGGCAGTAGAATCAAAACCATACGTGGCAAAATCTCGTCAATTAGTAGCAACCCAAGGGCAAAGGAAACTCTTAGATCCTATGAGGGTTTATAAGTGTATCACTTTTAAGAACCACGATGTGAAGTCCAAAGGTTAATGTGCTACCTGATTAGTGAATAGTTTCCATGTTTTCTCACATACACCTATTCGTGCGCCTGACCAACTACTGAATAGTATAGTAAAGTCTTCAGTGTAGAGATTGTCTCGCATTGAACATGTTGATTGCTCTAAGGTAATTGCTAAGCTCATAACGTCTATTGCCTGGCAGCATCTTCAATGAAGTTTAATGAGTTTATACGGCGTAACTTATATGAACTGGAATAAACTGTAACGTGCTGAGCATTACGTATTACGTTTTAGCTGTTATTGCGTAACATACAAGGTTTGCACAACGGAAATTCCAGCAAGTGGTGCTTAGGGGTTAAACCCCTTTCTTTTCATTAAGTTTTATGAGTTCACATGAGTTCTTTTGGTAAGTTCATTGGGCACAGTTATTCTGGGGAGAACTCTTTAAAACGGAGAACCTACGAACGACGGTTGTAAGTTATGGTTGTCTTGTTAATATTTTGCTAGAGGGGGGGTTATCCATTGCACGTTTATCGCTCACTTCCATCTGTTATTGTGCCCCCAGGTTTCTGAATTAGCCAGTAAAGGTTGGCCCAAGTCAGCCGAAATGGAGTTATTGCTGTCCTAGGAATAAAGTGACGTGCCTGCATGTGAGCTGCGTAGTGTAGTATAATGTAACCGTTCATTTCTATGTAATTTAAGTCCTCGTGTGCATGTGTTGCATATCATGTCGAGTCGCTCAGTATGGTTGTTTATAATTGGAATGTAACCCCAATATCCCGGACGTGTGGTCCGTGGAGTCGTACCATCATTTTAGTATTGAACTGCGCTGGTTGATATGCTCCGGGCGGGTGGCCCGTAGAGCCATGAACTCCGGTGGGTAGCCGTTGAGTTGATTTTATTATTGCGTTTAATTGCAGGGAATTCAATGTAAGGCTTTAAGCCTGGGAAACGGTCAGTTTTTAGGGGAAACTCTGTCTATTTCGTCCCAGGATTTAAAGACAAACGCTAACACTCCTGGCCTTAGGGTTGGGGGCGTTACACATACTACAAGCCTTGTCCTTTGGACGGCGGTAACACCCCAATCATTGGGTTTATTAGTTATAATTGAGGAATTTATGAAGAAGAATACAAACAGTGAAACATGTCTAATTTGGGGGTGTTACAGTTCGATACATGGTTGATCTATGTAACTAGACATATGGACCTTTACTATATGTATATACTCTCAATCCATCTGGACGTGGCCCTTGGTAAGTAGACAGGATGGATGAGCTGCTTGCATTGAAACATTACTGACCTGTAATGTACCTTTACTACAATGCAGTGTAACTCTAAACAGCCAAATATCACAACTATTTTAATCGAAGCTTATGTGGAATTGAAGAGCTGTTTTAACAAAACTATTAATGTGGAATTGAAGCTTAGACAACCATGTAAAACCCCAGTAAATTATTAGGTTGGACCGACCTAAACCTGAGTCATGCCAAATGAGTTATTGAGAAATCTATTTCGATTAAGAAAAACTTTTAATCGCTTCTTTTTTCATATTCGAGAGTTTTAAATCTTCAGATTTTCTCCTTCAATTTCTATCAAACAACTTCTTAAGTATTATCGTTATTATCATAAACATCATTATTTTCACCATCCTTCTATTATTATTATTTCTTACATTATTGTATCAAAAAAAATTTATGTTTTTCCTAGTGATGGCCATGAGGCCCAAAGGAAATAAGAGAAAAAAAAAAATTGAAACCCTTTTCTAGGTAGGATTAGAGTTCAGCCCCATGCAAACTCTTTTCCTCCCTTTTTATTTCAAAACCCTAACCTAAACCCCCCACTCTCCCTCGCATCCCTCACGCCACTCCCCCTTCGGCCACACTGTCTCTTTCTCTCTCTCACTCTCTCTCTTCCTCCACCCTTGTGCCACCACCGCCGCCACCGTGCTGCCCTCTGCGCCGCCACTCTACTCCTTGTGTGGTAAGATGTACAAAACTAAAAAAAGGGGGGGAGTTGGATTCATGCGAACCATGCCCGGGAATTCTCGTTCTTCATCTTCTTTTGAGTTTTCTTTCATTTCATTGAAGATTACAAGTTCTTAATTCGAGTTTTATTGTTTCTCTCAACTTTTTCGGCATTGAACTTGAGCGAAGGCGGAAATCCCGTTGAGTTAACCCCGGTTTTGACTTAAGGTAATTCGTAACAATGATTTAATGGCATTTTATTTTCAGTCTCAGTAAAAGTGGGTTTTTTTGGCATGATTGGGTCTGGGCGAGGGTCTAAGGATAGCTAACAGGAACGGGTGAATTTTTGGTGACCCAAAATGTGCAAAAACCGTTCATAAAAAGGAAGGGTCAATTGGACAGAATTGACACTGTTTTTGTCTCGAATTTGGAAATTTGATATAATTAATCTGGTCATCCAAAAATTCTGAAAATTTTATGGTAGGTATAAAAGGATGTGCCAGTTACGTGGGTTTTTGAAGTAGATGAATCGGAGTTAAAGGAAGGAGTTATGGCCGAACACTAAGCACTATCAAAACCAAAGCTGTAGGCACAGTCTGTGGTTTTTGAATTTTTGGACCTAACTACTGTGCGAATTTGTAAAAACTCTGAACATGAAAGTTTTAGCAGAAATTCTAAGTTGGGCAATAAGTTGATTTTTGGGGGTCGGGAGAAAAAGTTATGAGGTCAGGAATTTAGGCTAAAAATCTAGACAGAATCTGGAAGGCAGGGCCTGGGGCTGCTTCATCCTCGAATTTGGAAAAATCCCTAGGTTAAAGTTGGTTGCCAAAAATCATGAAATTTATTACATGGGAACCCCTAGATGTATCGAATAACCGCGTTTTGGAATCGGGCTGTTTCAAGTAGTGTAGTCTGGGTTGTAATAAATTTTCCCGGGACCATCATGGGGGAAGACAGTCACTGACACTTCGGAAAGAAATAGAAATACATCCTAGTTCAGGATAAAATCGGGCCAAACCCTGAACATAGAAAAGGTAGAGGACGACTTAAGGTTTTGGGATTGACTTAGAACACTGAAATTGGATAGCCTCTGGAAGTTGAACTCAGAAACTGGTCAGCCTGAACCTTAACTAGGGTTAAGGTTTGGAGGAACTAAAAATCTAGAAAATTTTTTATAAATTTATGGGAGGGCCAAGGATGTCCTATACTCAATGTCGACTGACCATGGGCTATATGTGGGCCCAGGTGTAGAGCAGTGAACTTTTACTTAAGTAGCCGAGCCCGTAAACTGTACGGTATCCAGGTAACAATCATGCCCTAACATTTCCCCCGCGTTGTTGGGACCGTGAACGTTTTGGAACTTGAGTAAGAACTTCTGCCACTTCTTTTCAAAATTAAAGGAACACTGGTATATGAATTGAAGATGATTGCATGATGCAAACTGTATGTTGTGTTATGTTCTGGAAGTTGAAACTGATTATGTTATGAGAGTTGAAACTTATCACGATTGTGGTTGCAGTTCTTGGATTTCCATTGCGATTTCTGTGGGGAAAAGTGTTTGAATTCGAATGAACTGATTATGCTAAGTTGACCTCCAGTAAGGAGCAAGAACTCATTAACTAAAAAGAACTGAATGGGGTGAGTTAAATCAGCTTGAATTGATTGAAGGCCATAGTCTTCCCCGGGTAATAAGTGCATGCATGTGAGCGGCCACGTGCTCGATTGAGACGTGAGCCAAGTTATCGGTAACCACCCATGATGGTGGTGGGCCAGGAAAAGATAAGCGGTAACGGCCCAAGAAGCAGTAGGCCAGGAATAAGTTAAGCGGCTGCACTATGTTAGAGCGCAGGCCATGAGACCCATTGGGGTCGCTCACCCAAGAATTATTTGAAATTGATGCATTTTGCATTGAACTATGGAATTATGATTCTGAAAATGATAATCAAGGAAGATTGTGATAATGGGTTGTGTGCTTGAAAGACGTATTGCTATCCCCTTCCCTTAAAATGCTTTCTAAATGAATTTATGTGTGTAGTTGACAGTTAGGGGTGATTGTTTGCTAAGTTTATCTTACTTTTATAAAATGTTTTGTTTTTAGGTGATCTAGTTATGCCTGGGGCTGAGGACATAAAAGTAGAGCGAGGCGCGAACACAGGAAATTTTTGAGATAGATGTTAGATGTCGATAAATAGTAGTTTTTGATTTATTTGGTGTTACTAAAATTTTGAATGATGTAAGGTTGAATTATTTTACAAGGATTTTTTTATTAATTGTTAATTTGATATCTAGCCTGGTATTTCCAAGAAGGAAATACGGCGGTAACACCCCGTTAGGAATTTCCGCTGTCGTGCAGGTTAAATTAGTAGTAAATAAAGAATTAGAAATCTGGGGGTGTTACAAAGTGGTATCAGAGCTCAGACTGACTGACCTGAAGGCTCGCTTAAAAGACAAAGAGAGTAATACTAATAAATAACTCTAAAACTAGTAGACTCCAGGACTGCTCGGAGTGTGAGTGTAGGTTGGGAAGGGAGTATGCTTGTATATGTTTACCTCTTGTGTTTCTACATCTGATTTGGGTCTATTAATGTCTAGGATGAATGCGGCTCGTCACTGTGGTTGTATGGGACGACGTTGTCATCACCAAAGGTTGGAGAAAATGCCCAGGGTCAGTCTAGAGAACCACCTGGAGCGAGTGAAAATTTTCCTTCATGGGAGACTAGCTCAGGTCCCTAATGACTGCCTAAGATTTGGCTAGAACCAAACCTTCTTTTTCCTTTTAACTCTTTTGCGGGACCCCTTGTGACACTACAAAATTAATGAACTTCGCCCTAAAGAGAGAGCGTTCCAGATCGCTGGGGAATGTTGTCTATGTGAGTGGGAGCCTATGGAGTTAACCTTGAAAGGACTAGTGGACTATCTCATAGATGTAGGTCCTTATGACGAACCTCCCACCCCCAACTTTGAGGATGCCAACCCCCCACCACCCGTAGAGGAGGATACTGAGGAGGAGGAATCTGAGAATAGAAATGAGCCAACAGATGGGGAACCCAGAGAGGAATATAGTGATGAAGATGACTCTAGGGGGAAACCTTCAGTTGAGTATGACTTGAAGAGAAGGATCCCATAGAGGAGGAAGACCCCGAGGAGGACCCTGAGGACATCCCGAGTGAGAGTGTAATGCCCCGACCCCTCTCGGTAGCAGGTCTTACCAATAACGGCTTCAAGGATCGACGACTGGCCCCCTAAATCATCACAAGTCTTTCCGGTGTGTCTCGTCCTCGCTCACACGCTGTCCGGGAAACTTTCCAGGAGGTCACCCATCCCAAGATTACTCCCCAGTAAGCACGCTTAACTGTGGAGTTCTTAAGAGTGGACTTCTTGAAAAGAAAGGTGTACCCTTAGTGATATAAGTGGTCACTTCGATCCTTTTAAGCCACGCTCATGGTGTTATAATCACCCCCACTTGAAGTGCACAACGTTCTCGTTGTGCCTCACTAACCAACCGACTTATGGGTCCTCTTGACCGGCGGTCCACACCCAGTATCCTTTACTCGCTAGGTGACTGTCCATGGGCTCTCTATCCACCGGCGTAGCTCACGGTCGCGGGTCGGCTCGGATACCATCTGTGATGCCCCGACCCCTCTCGGTCGCAGGTCTTACCAATAACAGCTTCAAGGATCGACGACTGGATCCACAAATCATCACAAGTCTTTCCGGCGTGTTTTGTTCTCGCTCACACGCTGTCTGAGAAACTTCCCAGGGGGTCACTCATCCCAAGATTGCTCCCCAGTAAGCACGCTTAACTGTGGAGTTCTTAAGAGTGGGCTTCCCGAAAAGAAAGGTGCACCTTTGGTGAAATAAGTAGTCACTTCGATCCTTTTAAGCCACACTCGGGGTGTTATAGAGAGGGAGCCAATGGAGGAGGATCCTGAGGAGGACCCTGAGGAGGATGATGAGGTGAGTGAGGGACAGCTGATGGGAGGTGAGGACCTCAAGAGGGAATAGGAAGAAGGAAGGAGGGAAAGCACTGCACAGGATGACCAAACCGGAAGACCAGAAAACTTAGAAGAAGAGATAGACTCTTTGTGGAAGAGGGCTGAGTTTGAGACTGGGATGGCCCGTTAGAAGCAAGGTAGATGTGGTCGGATGTGTAGGGGTACCTGTTCACTAAATACCCCTAACCAGTAGAAGTTAGAAGCATTTAGAAAGCTAGTTTTTCTTTTTTTTAGGGCAGTATTGGTAGTTGTTTTCTCTGATTTGTTATTAAGCCACTGTCGCTACTAAAGTTATGAGGGATGTAATGAAATGTGTAAGTATGGAACTCTTATAGAATTGAAATTTTTATGCAATAAAATCATCCGGGTTATTTAAATCTTTGTGCACCTAGTTGTGAAAGATGTGAATTTGTGAATGTAATGCCTGTGTGATATTAGACACCTGAGTATATGATGTGACAGAGGTACCCTGACCGTGGTAGTATGCTATGAACGAACTTCTGAGAAATATTATATAATGCACTAGCATGTACTGGTTCTTGAAATTTTGTAGAATATAGGATATGAACTATTAGGGGAGGAACTAAAACCGAATTATTTTCTCGAATAGGATGACAGGAAACAACAACGATGAATCGCAGATTGGACCCCACCCTACGGTAGGGGTCCCTACGAACCAAGACATCCCTACGTCGGCCCTCAGGGAACGGCTGAAGGCCCTGCGCCCTCGGAACGAGAATGGATCTCGTAGTCAGATTGACGAAACTAACCCGCCAACGAGAGCTGAGCTGATTAATTTGTTACTGTTGGAGATGCTTCAGAAGCAAAGGGAGCAACTACAGCTCTAGAATGAGCAAATACAGAGACTGATGGAGGTTAGGGAGAAAAAAGCGGAGGAGGACAACTCCTATATGTTTAAACAGTCCGCGAGCCATCACCCACCTGTTCATGATGGCACTCTCGACCCCAAGACCTTTGAAGATTGGATTAGGAGAATGGAGAAACTTTTGGATGCACTCCAGTGCCCTGAGGAGTGGAAGGTAGGATTTGCTGTATTCTACCTGAAAGACAAAGCCGACCTATGGTGGGCTACGGTAAGGGAAAGGCAGCCCGAGCCTGAGTTTGGTTGGGATAAGTTCAAGGAAATGATCAAGGATCATTTCTACCCTATCTCCATTCAAAAGGCTAAGGAAAATGAATTTATGCAGCTGCAGCAGGGGAACCTGAGTGTCCTCAAGTACGCCTCCAAGTTCATGGAGCTGTCATGATTCGCCCCAACCTTCATAGCTGACGAGAGGCTGAAGATGAATAGGTTCGAGGCCGGGCTGAACCCGACTATCAAAGAAAGGCTGTCGGTGAGACAGTACGCCTCCTACGTTGATCTCTACGACACGGCGGTCAATGTGGAGAGGGCGATGAAGGAGCAGAGCAACTATTTCAATGAGCAGAGGGGCACCAAGAGGAAGGGGGACAACCGGGGAAACTTCCAGTCGCAAGAGCAGAACCGTCGACCTGCTGGGGCTCAGTACTCTGACAACTTCAATCGAGGTGGCCAGTATCTCAATACACAGCCCAAGGTGACCTACAACGCTTGCGGGAAACTAGGACATTTTGCCAGGGAGTGTCGGACAGTGAAGAGATGCTTCCGCTGTGGAAGCCACCAACACTAGGTTCAAGACTTCCCACTCCCTCCACCCCCTACCGGGCAAAGGTAAGGGCAGAGTTAAGGACAAGGGCAACGGCCCCAATCATCATACCAAAGCAGGGGAGGGTAGGCGGCCCACCCCAACTAGCAGTACCAGATGCCCCAGTTGGCTCAGTCCTGACCCTCTAGCCAGCCGCCCCGGAACAGTGGGGGCCGAGTTTATGTGATGCGGAAGGAGGAACTAGAGGATGCTCCGAACGTGGTGACGGGTACATTTCCCTCTTAACTCAGTTAGTAGATGTTTTGTTTGATTCGGGTGCCACGCACTCCTTTATTTCTGCTAAGTTAGTCGAGACCTTAGGACTAAACCCCACCCGAAAATTTTCCCCCCTATCTGTAATGCTCCCTGATGGGAAAACTGTGTCATGCGACGAATTATAGTAGGGTTACCCTGTAAAAATGTATGAGTGTGAGTTTCCGACCGATTTGTATCGGCTCGAGTTGACGGATTTTGGAATTATCTTGGGGATGAATTGGTTAGCTAGGTATCAGGCTTAGATAGACTGCCTTTAACGGAAGATCCCTAAAGGGGCCTAATGGAGAAAAGGTAGTACATAGGGGCCAGAGGCCCAAAGTGGGGGTAAAATTGGTGTCGACGATAAGAGCTCGCAAGCTGTTAGACAAAGGAGGTGAGGGATTCCTGTGTCACGTGGTCAAAACCGAGGATGCGGGACCGTCCCTAGAGGACATCCCTGTAGTGAGGGAATTCCCAAATGTGTTTTCCGATGAAATTCCTGGCATGTCATCTCTTAGAGAGGTGGAGTTTTGTATCGACTTGACCCCCGGGGCCACCCCTATTCCCAAGGCGCCTTATCGGATGTCACCAGCTGAACTCAAAGAATTGAAGACACAGTTGGAAGAACTCTTAGAAAAAGGTTATATCCGGCCTAGTACATTTCCATGGCGAGCCCCGAAGAAGAAGGATAGAGCTCTAAGATTGTGTATAGCCTACCAGGAGCTGAATAAGATAACGGTTAAGAACCGTTACCCTCTACCCAGAATAGACGATTTATTCGACCAACTTCGGGGCACGGGAACCTTTTTCAAAATTGACCACCATTCGGGGTACTATTAACTCCGAATCAAGGATGAGGATATACCCAAAACTACATTTCGTACTCAATACGGCCACTATGTGTTCGTAGTGATACCTTTCGGCCTCACCAATGCACCAGTGGCTTTCATAGACCTTATGAACAGGGTCTTTAAACCCTATTTGGATAAATTTGTGGTGGCTTTCATTGATGACATCCTAATTTATTCAAGAACCCCTAATGAGCATACCCACCACCAACGGATAGCCCTGGAGGTGTTAAGAAAGAATGAGTTGTATGCCAAGTTCTCGAAATGCGAGTTTTGGTTGGAAAGGATAGCCTTTCTCGGACCTGTAATATCCAATAAAGGAGTATCAGTGGACCCTCAAAAGATTGAGCCGGTTACCAACTGACCCAGACCTAAGAATCCTACAGAAGTAAGGAGTTTCTTGGGCTTGGTGGGGTATTACCACCAATTCATCCAAAACTTTTCCATAATCAGGAGATGCGAGAGCAAATATCTCCACCTATTTCCACAATTAGGTGCGTATCAATTTCGAGGACGAAACCTCTTAAGTAGGGTAGTATGTAAAACCCTGAAAATTCTAAGTCAGGTTGGAAAGTCAGATTGATGATGATGGTGTGTCATGACCTAGCGAAGTTTCGAGAACGAAACTTTTCTAAGTGGGGTAGTATGTAAACCCCAGAAAATTATCAGGTTGGACCGACCTAGACCCGAATCATGCCAAATGAGTTCTTGAGAAATCTATTTCGATTAAGAAAAAATTTTGATCGATTCTTTTTTTATATTCTGGGAGTTTTAAATCTTCAGATTTTCTCATTCGATTTCTATTAAACAACTTTTTTTTAAGTATTATCCTTATTATCGTAAACATCATTATTTTTACCATCCTTCTAATATTATTATTTCTTACATTATTGTAACAAAAAAAAATTTATATTTTTCCTAGTGATGGCCGTGAGGCCCAAAGGAAATAAGAGAAAAAAAAAATTGAAACCCTTTTCTAAGTAGGATTAGAGTTCACCCCCATGCAAACTCTTTCCCTCCTTTTTTATTTCAAAACCCTAACCTAAACCCCCCACTCTCCCTCACATCTCTCACGCCACCCCCCTTTTGGCCACTCTCTCTCTTTCTCTCTCTCACTCTCTCTCTTCCTCCACCCTTGCGCCACCACCACCGCTGCCACCATGCCGCCCTCTGCACTGCCACTCTACTCCTTGCGTGGTAAGATGTACAAAACACAAAAAGGGGGGGAAGTTGGATTCATGCGAACCATGCCTCGAGAATTCTCGTTCTTCATTTTCTTTTGAGTTTTCTTTCATTTCATTGAAGATTACAAGTTCTTAATTCGAGTTTTATTGTTTCTCTCAACTTTTTCGGCGTTGAACTTGAGCGAAGGTGGAAATCCCGTTGAGTTAACCCCGGTTTCGACTCAAGGTAATTCGTAGCAATGATTTAATGGGATTTTATTTTTAGTCTCAGTAAAAGTAGGTTCTTTTGGCATGATTGGCTCTGGGCAAGGATCTAAGGATGGCTAACAGAAACAGGTGAGTTTTTGGTGACCTAAAACGTGCAAAAACCGTTCATAAAGAGAAAGGGTAAATTGGACAGAATTGACACTGTTTTTATCTCAAATATGGAAATTTGGTATAATTAATCTGATTGTCCAAAAATTCAGAAAATTTTATGGTAGGTATATTAGGAGGTGATAGTTACGTGGGCTTTTGAATTGGATGAATCAGAGTTAAAATGAAGGAGTTATGGTCGAAATACTGAGCACTATCAAAACCAGGGCTGCAGGTATAGTCTGTGGTTTTTGAATTTTTGGACCGAACTACTGTGCGAATTTGTAAAAACTCTGAACATAAAAGTTTTAGTATAAAAAAATTATCTTTCTAAGTTGGGCGATAAGTTGATTTTTGGAGTCGGGAGAAAAAGTTATGAGGTTGGGAAGTTAGGCTAAAAATCCGGACAGAATCTAGAAGGCAGGGTCTGGGGCTGCTTCATCCTCGAATTTAGAAAATTCCCTAGGTTAAAGTTGGTTGCCAAAAATCGTGAAATTTATTGTGTGGGAACCCTTGGATGTATCAAACAACCCCGTTTTGGAATTGGGCTGTTTGGAGTAGTGTAGTCTAGGTTGTAATAAATTTTCTCGGGACCATCATGGGGGAAGATAGTCACTAACACTTCAGAAAGAAATGAAAATACATCCTAGTTTGGGACAAAACCAGGCCAAACCCTAAACATAGAAAAGGTAGAGGACAACTTGAGGTTTTGGGATTGACTTAGAACACTGAAATTGGATATTGGGAACAAAAGTTATAGCCTCTGGAATTTGAACTCAGAAACCGGTTAGCCTGAACTTTAACTAGGGTTAAGGTTTGGATGAACTAAAAATCTAGAAAATTTTTTATAAATTTGTGGGAGGGCCAAAGATGTCCTATACTCAATGTGGACTAACTATGGGCTATATGTGAGCTCAGGTGTGGAGTAGTGAACTTTTACTTAAGTAACTGAGCCCGTAACTGTACGGTATCCAAGTAACAATCATGTCCTAACCCTTTCCCCTGCATTGTTCTGACCGTGAACGTTTTGAAACTTGAGTAAGAACTTCTAGTACTTCTTTTCAGAACTGAAGGAACACTGGTATATGAATTGAAGGTGATTGTATGATGGAAACTGTATGTTGTATTATGTTCTGGAAGTTGAAACTTACTATGTTATGAGAGTTGAAACTTATCACGATTGTGGTTGGAGTTCTTGGATATCCATTGCAATTTCTGTGGGGAAAAGTGTTTGAATTCGAATGAACTGATTATGCTAAGTTGACCTCCAGTACGAAGTAAGTACTCATTAACTGAAAAGAACTGAATGGGGTGAGTTAAATCGGCTTGAATTGATTGAAGGCCATAGCCTTCCCCCGGTAATAAGTGCATGCATGTGAGCGGCCACATGCTCGGTTGAGATGTGGGCCAGGTTATCGATAACCACCTGTGACGGTCGTAGGCCAGGATAAGATAAGCGGTAACCGCCCGAGAAGCGGTAGGCCAGGAATGAGTTAAGCGGCTGCGCTATGATAGAGCAGAGGCCATGAGATCCAGTGGGGTCGCTCATCCAAGAATTATCTAAAACTGATGCATTTTGAATTGAACTATAGAATTATGATTCTGAAAATGATAATCAAGGAAGATTGTGATAATGGGTTGTGTGCTTGAAAGATGTATTGCTATCCCCTTCCCTTAAAATGCTTTCTAAATAAATTTGTGTGCGTAGTTGACAGTTAGGGGTGATTGTTTACTGAGTTTATCTCACTGTTATAAAATGTTTTATTTTTAGGTGATCTAGTTATGCCTGGGGCTGGGGACATAAAAGTAGGGCGAGGTGCGAACGCAGGAAATTTATGAGATGGATGTTAGATGTCGATAAACAGTAGTTTTTGATTTATTTGGTGTTACTGAAATTCTGAATGATGTAGGGTTGAATTATTTTATAAGAATTTTTGTATTAATTGTTAATTTGATATCCAGCCTGGTATTTCCAAAAAGGAAATACGGCGGTAACACCCCGTTAGGAATTTTCGCTGTCATGCAAGTTAAATTAGTAGTAAATAAAGAATTAGAAATTTGGGGGTGTTACAAACTATTTTACCCGAAAATGTACAACCTATTCGCAATTGTCCTAAACCCAATCAAAAGCACATTAACATTAAGCCTTGTCTTTCAACTTTTGACTTTGCCTTGTAATACGAGAACCAACAACCTCCTCTATCCTGATGCTTTTATGATAAGCCTTAACCTTATCAAGAATCTGAGGAGCAATTACATTTTCCTAACTTGTGATAATGTTATGGCAATATTTTGCCCTTAGCTTTTTCAACAAAGGTGCCTGTTGAGAGAAAAAAAGATTGAACTTGTCAATACTTTTGATGATATAACTCACTCAATTATAACAAGGGGGAAAAAAGTGGACTGACATTGAACTTCTTAAATCCAGTATCCCATTTCTCAACATCTCCCATTTAAAACTCCAAGTGTTGGATTGCATACGCCCCTGAGTCAGGATAAGCTTCTCTTGAAACTTCCATCCAAGGTAGTTTCAGTTGCTCCAATGGCAAACTCTCCACACAAATAGTTTTACCCCTGGCTGATTTGGGGATTTTATCAAGAAAATACTTTGAAAAGCATGGAACCCAGGGGAAAAAAGCAGTATACATTTATAATAGGTAACTTCAAATGTTAGAGGTTTAGAATAGCAAAGGACGAAAAGGTAAGATAGAAATTTACCAATAGGCTGACACGAATAAGGATAGCATCATTGTCCATATTGTTATGACTAACTGAATGGATAATCTCCACCTTTTTTGCCAAGAAATTGAAGCACACAACGAAGTAATATCCATTGTAAAATATTGAAAAGAATATATGCATATCAACACAGCTACATAAGCATATGTACACCATTCAATGGAGGACAAAGATACATTGCAAAAAATAAATATGACTTCAATAAGCTGCTAAAATTCTAATATCAACTGACATCAATGAAAACGTACGGAGCAACTCTTATAGATAAGTATGATAAACAACTCTATTTTCCTATTGGTTCCCTTACAAAGTTCCCAGGACAGCTTAGTACTCCACGTTCTACAACTGAACATTATGAAGCCTAAATAAGGCTAGATTCATATCATAAATTCTGATCCACACTCCAACCAGGCTATCAACAAGCCAATATAAATTCTTAGTAATGCTCATCAAAATCCACGAAGTTCATCTCCACAAATAAACATCTATATATGTACTATAGATACTTTCAGAACTCTTAGGCTGCAATTTCAAGCAGCAAAGGCAAAAGTTAAAGGCATCCGTTTCAGCAGAGATGTTGCTTTTCTTGGGAAAAGGCTGCATGTTATCATTTAATCCTTGCGCCAAATCAATTCATGATATGAACCCTATGGTATTCCGCTGCCTCTTTTCATGAAATTGTGAAAACTAGTTCTTTAAGACAGCCTGACTGAGCCAAAAAGGTGATGTGGTATAGGGCTCCCCTGTTTCATGATTTCATTAGAACAAGTTCACCAAGATAGCCTAACTTACACTGACAATGATAATGCAGGCACTTACAAGAGTGGGTCGATTTGTCATAATAAACTTGTTATAGCTAAAAAATAGTAGAACTGTGTGTCACTTAGCCTTTTAAGAAAATTAGTCTGATTAGAATGATGTTGACATCAGACATGCATGTTGAAAAGTAGAACCTATTGCCATAGAAAAAGGGGGAACATAAAGGCCTTCACATTAACCATAAGATCAGACATCCAGTAGAATGAGCTTACCAGTGTGGAGTTTGCAAAATCCAGCCAAGAAGTCATCTGAATTTCACTGTCCAAAACATGCTTGAACTTTTTATAGTTTGGACCGGAAAATTTAGCACGCCCATCCAATAATTCAGTCTACATCATCAGAACCAACTTTAGAGAAAGAAGAAGATCTAATTTAAAATATTTAAGCCAAATAATATTCAAGAACATACTTACACATGCATTGCAAGAAAAAAAGAACCTTGACGACAATGATTGAGAGTCCTTCAACTTTTCAGAATGATTCAACAAATAAGCAAATAAATCAACAACACCAAGGTGCAATTCATCTCCACAACCCAAAGTCCTAATTACAAATCTAGTGATGTTGAAATTTGCATTTGCGAATAATAGCTCACTACAACAAAAAAAAAACCCATTACAAAACAACAAAAATTAAAAACATAAATCAATATACAAAATATAGAAATCATAAAAATAGAAATAAAACTCATAATGTTACCTATCATAGTGAACTTCATCCAATGGGAGAAAAGCCTAATCAGACACTTACTTTTCTCTAATAGTTAAAGACTTCAAGACATCAATGTGTCTTACCAAAAACAGAGATCTAAAATGAGAGGTAGGCATCTTCTTCCTGGGGGGCAAGCAATCTCCAACTGAATCTCCAATGAGCTCTCCGAGCTTAAATGGAGACTTCTTTCTATATGAGGATCACGGCTAGACTGACCATCAGATCCAATACCCTCTATACCCCCACTTCCACCTTGGTTAGGGCTCTCAATTTGGACTGACTGAGAAAGCCTAAAACCAAACCCTAAATCAAACCCAGGTGGTGTGAAGGAGTCTGGACAAGCAATCCTACTAGTCTTCTCATAAATCTTTGCTAATTCAACACATGCATCCTAAAATGATGGATCACTAGCAAACAATCCATCATCTTGACTAGAGGGGGTTGCTTGATGACCAACATTAGCATCTCCAGGTTGTGTTTGAGATGGACCAGTCGTGTCCTAGAATGTTCCCAACTTTAAGCAGTTAGTCAATATCTCTATCAAAACACCCTGAACTTTGTCCATTTGGGTGCTAGCTGGGAACATCTGTTGTGCCTCGCTCACAGCATCAACAACCTCAAGAACAGAGTGTGCAAAGTTCTTCAATGATCTTGAAATCTTTTGCACACATGCCTGCATCAAAATTAGTTCAAAAAATAAAACAAATCATAAAAAGATACAATGCAGAAACAACAGGTACACTGCACAGTAGGAAAGCTACACTAATGCAGGCAACAAGGTTCACTAAAAGAAACACTAAGTATAAAAAGAACCTTTTTTGCCCTAATATCTGCCTCTTCTTCTTAAATATATAGAGTTGGTGTCTCTGGTGCCTTAATTATGTCATCTTCACTCCCCTTATCAAAGCCTTGACAGCTCTCCAACTCAAAATTCATTCGAGCCCATGGATCTTTGCTAGTCCAGTTTGCTGAAATGGGAAATTCTCTACCAATCATTCTCTTCTTGTACAGGACACGATGAACATAGCACAGCTATAACAGATCATTAGTAGATGCAAAGAAGTCATTAATGCATAAACTTCAGTAACGACAAAAATAAGAATAAATACTAAATTTCGTTAATATATAAGTAAAAATCATTACCATTAAGAATAAAAGAGGGCCTCTATATGCACCTTTGGGTTGCCTCTTCCAATTATTCATACAAGAAATCAAACTATCTATTGTGAACTCACACCAATTGAGGTCTTTCACCTCTTTCAGAACCACTAAACTTTTGAGTACAAGATGATTAACCTTCCACGTTTATTGTCCCTTGAAAAGAGTAGTGACAACATATACAATGAAGTTTCTCTTAAACATATCACCCCCTTGCCTTTGGTTTTTCATCTGTGAAAAAAGTTAACGCGTTTTAGGTAATGCACCTGCCCACTGAGTCTTCCACTCATCAAGTACCCGCGTATACTCTCCCTTGTTGCTCTTTTTGGCTTCTTGAACAGGTTTACTTCCCCTAGGAAACCCCATTGTTAAATATACATCTTCTTCACTAATCCTCAACTCATCATTGTTAGCCAATTTCACTGCTCGCCGACATGTATCAAAGTTTTCAACGAGCCACCTAGCTAGCCTTGATGGAATTTTATCGACTCTCAAAGTCAATAAAAATGCAAACCCAACCTTAGTTATGTCTCTTTTCTGCTCATTTGATATACTAGGTAGAAAACTGCACAACCCATACGGAGACGTCCTTGTCCTAAGCTTAGTAGAATCATATTTCATTACTTGATTAGCTTTTCCTGGCTGCTAGGGGTCACCCTCTACAATTCAAAACAAATGGAAAGAAAAGCCTTTTAGTCACACATAAATATTCAAATCAATCTCAATTTATTAAAATACATACCTGTGCCCATGTCATCTGCCTCAATATCTTCATTACCACTATCAGAAATTTGATCCTCCGCTGTTTTTTTCCCCCCAATTTCAAAATCAGAAATTTATCACTAAAAATATAGGAAGCACACTAATATATAAAGTTTTTATCTAATAAAGCTTTATGCAATACAGTGAATCTTTGCCAAACTGCAGTGAACCTTTCTTCAGCTGTAGTGAAACTTTCCCTAATTGAAGAGAACCTTTTCCTAACTGTAGTGAAACTTTTTTCAGTTGCATGGAACCTTTCCCCAATTGCAGTGAAACTTTCTCCAATTGTAGTGAACCTTTTGTGACTAAAAAATATATGGAGCACACCAGTATCATCTTCTTCTTAGCGTTTTCTTTTTGATGTCTTAGATGCCACATGTTTGATCCGCTTCTTCCTTCTATCACTGTTATCAATGAGAACAATTAAAAATCAATTCAAGTCACATGCCAAGAATCAGCAACAAGTTCACAATGGATCATCTACCCTGTGCTTATCTGCCTATTGCTGAACCCCCATGAATCATCTGCCTATTGCAGACAAGACTCAAAACTAAAGCACAGAAGGGAAGCTAAGCAAGTTGGTGGCAGGTCAGGCTGAACGAATTCTGGTCAGAGGCTTTGCATTGCATATCAAATTGGCTGTTGTTAGATCTTTTAGCAAAATTAGCAGGTGAGCTACTACATCAAGCAAACTGAGTTCATGCATTCATGGTAAATGGCTTTGTTCAGTCTGACCTGTAAATTTTTTCTATTAAATAAAAGTGAATTGCTCAGCTTGGCCTGACTCAGCTAAACCAGCTTGAACTGACCAAAGAATTAAGCCTGGAAGGCCATGCTGGTAGACTAGCTCACTTTTGACCTGATCACTACCTTGGAATTTTGGGCAGAGAAGGTTTGCTATGAATGTACCATACATAACATTTAAAAGATATATCTTTGGGATTTTGTAAGTCTTCTTCAGCTGACAACCCAAGACGGGCTTTCCTCAAACAAGAAAGTATCTGTTCTAGTAATAAAGTCCCTTTTGGCCAAGAATTTTTGGTCTAACAAGTTAAGGAGGCATGAAGCAGACCCAGTTCAGAAACTGATTGGAGATTTCCAAAGGCATCAAGCTCTGATTGTCCTACTTTACATCAGAACATCAAATGTGATGCACAAGGTATGCTGTGCTTATCCGCCTATTGCTAAATCCCCATGAATCATCTGCCTATTGCAGACAATACTCACAACTAAAGCACAGAAGGGAAGCCAAGCAAGTTAATGGTAGCAACTTGGATTTGGACATTCGAAAAACAATTATTTTTCCAATCCTAAATGCACTGTTTAATGCTGGGTTTTCATATCAAATTTTATTTCCTATCACAGAGGCTTTGCATTGCATATCAAATTGGTTGCGAGTTATTGCATTTCAACAGCCAAAGATCCACAAATCGAACCCTAGAGCCCCCAAAACTCAATATCCAACTAGCAAACACCACAATAAACCCAAAACCAACAAAATTGAAGCTAAAATTATAAACAAAACACACCTGGTTGCAGCAATATCATCGAAATCTTCTCCTCTAGTCATATTGTTCAAAAGATCTGAAATTACAATGAGTAAAATGCGAAAAAATCAGCAAGAATGCATGAATAAGTTGAAGGATGATAAATTAGTGCAAATGCGACCATTACCTTATCCGAAGAACAAAATGAGCTACAAGTGAAACCCTAGGAGAGAGAAAGTGGGTTCAAGACGATGAGAGAACGAAAATCGATTGAAGATTCAAGCAAACGAGGAGAGAGATGTACGAAGACAGGGAGAGGACAGAGAAAAGCTCAAGCAGTAGAAAGCAGGAGTGTTTATTGTTCAAAATTAATTTTAAAAAATAATTTTTTTTGGGTTATTTAACTCACCATGAAACGCGCCCCTAACACATTTGTCTACACCCCCCAGTATGTACCTGTCACGGTACATACGCCCCCCCCCCCCCCCCCCCCCAAAAAAAAAAAGCCTTGATTGAAATAAAATTAGCCTTCCTGCCAATTCTATGTTTTTCTGTTGTATGTTCTCGATGCTGTATTTTTCATGGTTTTCTATTGTATTTTCTCGTCATTTTAAAGTCCAAGCCTTGTTTCGAACCCGAATGTCCAACAGAAAACCGCACTAAGAAGTGGGCAATTTAAGGCGTCTTTTTCGCGTTGCTTTTCTTCCTGGGTACTCGAGTACAGAGAGAAAGAACATAGATTTTCGATGAAATATCTTTGAATTTTGAGTCCCCAACATACCCAGAAATTTGGAAGCGGAA
>JAKOGI010000410.1:422500-562500 GCA_029747015.1 Carnegiea gigantea | reverse complement strand
TCCAACCACACCACCACCACCACCACCTCCTCCTACTCCAAAGCCCTCAGCAGCTCCTCCTCCTCCTCCAATGCCCTCAGCAGCTGCTCCTCCTCCTCCTCCTCCCCCGATGCCTTCAGCAACAGCTCCTCCTCCTCCTCCCCCTCGCAACAAGGCCTCCGCAACAGCTCCTCCTCCTCCCCCTCCCTCAAAGGCCTCTTCCACAGCTCCTCCTCCTCCGCCACCTCCAGCAAAACGAGGTGGACCCCCTCCTCCTCCATTGCCTCAAAAAGAACCTGTTGCTGGTCCTCGTGCGCCACCACCTCCAAAAGGGGCTGGTGGTCCTGGACCACCTCGTCCCCCACCTGTTTCTGTAAGAACTGATGCCGATGCTTCAAAAGCCAAATTAAAGCCATTTTTCTGGGACAAGGTTCTAGCCAACCCTAATCATGCGATGGTTTGGCACCATATTAAATCAGGATCGTTCCAGTGAGTTTCCTTCTGACTTCTGTATGACATCCGTGTGGCCATTGATATTGCTGTGCCTAATTGTTCTTCTTAATGTGCAGGTTTAATGAAGAAATGATAGAATCATTGTTTGGGTATACTCCTACTGAGACCAAAACTGATAAGAAGAGGAAAGAATCTTCTTCCCCTGTTCAGTCACCACAGTTCATTCAAATTATTGACCAGAAGAAGTCGCAAAATTTATCTATCCTCTTAAAAGCACTGAATGTGACAATAGAAGAGGTCCGTGATGCTATTCAGGAAGGTGATTTTCTCCGTTCCATCTTCGATATGAAGCCTGTAACACCTAGAAAAGGAATGGGAGAAGGGGAAAAGAGAAGAAGTAAGAATGTAGTTTGTCACTGTTATGTGCGTTTGTGCTAAGATCATTATATGATGTAGTCTCATTGCATTGCAGAAGACAACTTGCATATGCATAAATCGAAATTCACTTTCAGTACCATACAACTTTTTTTTTTTAGGGGGGGGGGGGGGAAGTCTTATATGCTTTTGCTTCTATGGATTGCTTTCACATGTTTCATGAGTATCTCAACTATGTTTGCATTGCATTAGATGCCTTGGGTTTGTTTCTTCTAGGATCTCTTTCACCCTGCTTCCATATCATTTTCCTTGAATTCTACATGCATTCATAATGCATTTGCACACCGAATACAATGTACTTGTCAGGAAACTTCGTCTATGGGTGGCTGAAAATTGTTTTCCTTTACTATCTTTATTTGTTAGGAAACGAACTACCTCCGGAGCTCCTAGATGCTTTATTAAGACTGGCTCCAACTGTAGATGAAGAACTGAAGCTGAGACTTTACAGTGGTTCGCTTGCTCAACTTGGACCAGCCGACCGGTTTCTGAAAGTTCTGGTAGACATTCCATTTGCCTTCAAACGGCTTGAGGTACTACTCTTCATGAGTACTCTTCAGGAAGAATACACAATGGTCAAGGACAGCTTTAAAACTCTAGAGGCAAGCTCTCTTTAAGCTGAGACTTTATAGTGATTTGGTTTTGTTTCCCCTTCTTTGTGTGTTTACTTTAGCTTCGTCTTTTGCACATTGTCTCATTCACCGAGCAGGCTGCTTGCGAGGAACTTAAAAGCAGCCGGCTCTTCCTCAAGCTTCTAGAAGCTGTTCTTAAAACCGGTAACCGCATGAACTCTGGAACATATCGTGGCGGTGCTCAAGCATTCAAACTGGATACGCTGTTAAAATTAGCGGATGTTAAAGGAACAGATGGCAAGACTACGCTCCTTCACTTTGTTGTTCAGGAAATAATCCGCTCTGAAGGTATTAGAGCTGTTCGTGTTGCCCAAGAGAGCAGAAGTTTTTCCAGCGTTAAATCAGAAGATCTCATGGATGATGCTCTTGATGAGTCTGAAGAGCATTATCGAACACTTGGTCTTCAGGCTGTTTCAGGGTTAGGCAACCAGCTTGAAAATGTCAGAAAGGCAGCAAGTTTGGATGCTGAAACTTTAACAGGAACAATTGCCAGGCTTGGATGTTCTTTGGTTAAAGCAAAAAATTTTGTCGACAAAGAAATGGTGGATGTGGTTGAGGATAGTGGGTTTCTTCAAGCACTTAAGAGCTTTGTGCCCCATGCCGAGGCTGAAGTCACGTGGCTATTGGAGGAAGAAAAGAAGATAATGATGCTTATCAGGGATACAGCTGATTACTTCCATGGAAATTCTGGGAAGGAGGAAGGTTTACGGTTGTTTGTTGTAGTTCGTGATTTTCTAATAATGTTGGAGAAAGTATGCCGGGAGGTTAAAGACAGGCCTTGGCCAACCAAGCCCAAGAAAAAGGAGCCCCCATCTAGGCAATCCTCTACAGAGAGTACCCCGCGTACGCCGTTTTCTCCTGATCTACGCCAAAAACTTTTCCCAGCAATTGCACAGCAACGACAGCCGGATAGTTCTAGTTCTAGTTCTAGTTCAGATGATGATTGATGACATATATGACTTCTTGGGATAGGTATGCAAACTTGATACACCCTTCTTTAATCTAAATTTCACAACTGAATTCACACGTGAGTCTAGAGTTACCAAGTTATGAATTCTTCCTTTTTCTTTCTTTTTTTTTTTGGATCGCACAAGACAAAAGGAAAATGTAACTGAACTATCGCCGTGTCTTTTGTCGTGTAGTAAACTAGCGGTAGGCACTAAACACCTTTCATCTAGGGTTCAGCTGAAGCACTCTACAAATCATTAATACAGTACAGCCTTATACATTGACCCTTCCTGATTGGGGATATACGGGCAAGTACATCAATAGTTCCAGGACTGTGTAGTTTCCCGAGACACATAAATGCTAAGCTAATGGCAAAAAATTATATAATTTTACCCATGTGCATGGTGAGACTTTTGGTAGTGCATCCAAAAATATGGTGTGGTCACATAGGGATTCAGATATATGGTGATGATTTGGATTGGTTTGAGTTTCACACAGGCTTTTTTCAACAACTTAGCAAAGTTGGTCTCCTCAATTTTCGTTCTTTGTATGCACGTCTGTTGAGTGTCCATGCGTGGATCCTTTTTTTTTGGGTTTTTTTTTGGGGGGGGGGGGGGGTTGCAGTTCCAATGTTACGATAAAGGGTGTAGGGTTTTTTTGGGGGGGGGGGTGTCTCATATTGCATAAGTTGAATTGATATGCATTTTGTGAATCTGAATGATTTCGTGTCATTGCAGTTGGTACCTTGATTTACAGCAAAACTGCAGCGTGGAGACGATCAACATTCTTGCTTGCTGGAACCAACAGGTGAAGTTCTCGCATGCTTATGAGCACCCAAGTCTGAGAAAAACAGCACTCATTGTCTTTTATGACAATCAGACGTGGAGGTCAGGTTGATAATTGGTGGAAAACAAATCATGTTTGTGGATCTCCCATGTATAATACTGTCAGGAGTTAGTGTCTCTCTCTCCTCCCCCCCCCCCCGGGGCCCAGAGAAGTTGTCTTGAAGCCGACATGTCTGCTTTGATGCCTTGTAACCAAATGTATAGAGCTCTCACACTGTGAATTACAAATAGAAAAAGTTTATGGCGTAGATCTTTTTATCCTGTACACTAGATTCTACCTTATGTGAATAGTACCATTCATCGTCAGCGGATTTGATCTTTGATTGCTTTCAACAAATGCATTCAGTTGGGTACTGCTTTACACTTGATAGCAGTTCAAGATTTGAAGGTGGAGATCAATGTAAAAGAGACCAGTTATTACTTTGCTCATGAACAGTCACAATTGTTGGAAGGGATATCATTATACAGCCACTTGAACGTCAATAACTGGTATGTTTGTACCATGTGTCTGAATATACGGTCACCAGCAGATTTGGAAATTTGAAGTCCACCATGCTAATTCAATCATACCCATGGGAAATGGTAAATATAATTGCTTGTAGTGTAAGAAGATGCACTCATGGACTGTCAAGAATGCACTCCGCAAGTTCATTTTAGTAGTGAAAGAATAATCCGTACTTAAGCAATAGGCTTAAAAACTTAGAGCATTTGCACATTCAGAGAGTTTTTGAATCTAACTACCACTGAGGTTTCACTTTTGTTCAAAACTACCATCCAATTTTTTTGTAATTCAATTTTACCATCAACCTTTAAACTGAGATCCAAAATTACCACCCTAGGCCCTTGCGACCGGCTGCAACAGGTTATTAAGGGTTTTTTTTTTTTTTTAAAGCAGCTATATCAATTAACCATGTTCCCAGAGAGAGAGAGAAAAAGGAAAATTAAAATAAAACGCTGGACTGTTCTTATTTCCCTCCAATGATCAAAACGCTGGACTGTTTTCTTCAAAGCCCTGATGCAGAACCCAAACCCTAGTTCATCATTCTCCTATCCAAGTATCTGTCATCTTCGAAATCAAGAGTAGAAGTGGTGTGTGATTGAGAGCATCATCAAGGAGATAGTGGTTGTTGTGAGCATCTGTAAACCGTCACCAGGTATGTGATGAGTTTGTGAAGAACTTGAAATTGGGCAGGAAAAATTGAAAATTTTAAGGGTTGAAGGTTATGTTTGAGAGTAGTTAATGCTTAGCAATTGCCTTCTCTGGCTTTTTTTTTTTTTTTTGGGTTGCAAATTTGATGACATATTTTTGTAAATCTTACACCTTTGCTACTCCAACCCCAAAATGCCCTGTTCTGTGCATAAGTTTGTTTGAAATTGCATTTGAAATTGTTGTATTTCCAATACACTTGTAGAAATGTCAGTCAAAAGTGTATTACATGTGCACCATGGAGGTGGTTTTCAGAAAATTCCTCATGTTGTACATGGTCTGGAGGAGATGAAAAAGGTTGAATGTGACACTGATTATGTAAGTGTTGATAACATAAAGGGCATTGCTATTGAGTTGGGTATGGAAAAAGAACGATTAAGAAAATATACTACAGGAAGCCAAATGTACCATTTGACAATAGCTTAGTGTCTATTGAAAGTGATGAAGAAGTGCGAGAGTTGATTTTGCTTAGCAAAAGCTTTGAATATGTATCCTTGTACGTTGAGTATAATGATGAACCTCAGAGTGTTGTATCTGCCAACAATGGTAATGAATCAAATAATGGTGATAGTGACAGTATGGCTGATGATAAGTATGAGGAGTACGGGTCTAAAGTTGAAGATGGGGAAGTGTCTTGGATTAGAGGGGAAAAAAAGAAGATGCATGATGAAATGGTTGCTGATTTAGATGAACTTAGGGCTAAAAACAGAGAGAATTGGGGAGAAAGGAATGATTTTGATGATATATATTCATACTACCAAGAATCTGATGATGCGGATAGCCCTGCAAGTAGTGAAAGTGATGATGATGACGATGATGGTGACAAAGGAAGGAAGTAGAAAAAGGAAAAAGCAATAACATACCCTTGATACAATGCCATCTCGTCAAATAAGGGAGTGGAGCTAAAAATAGGCCTTAAGTTCATTGATAAGGAGCAACTCAGAGAAGCCGTTGAGGACTATTGTACAATGAAGGGCTATGATATTAGGATAACACATACTGACAAAAAAAGATCTCAAGCATTTTCCAATGGAGAGGGATGTGAGTGGTTTTTATGGGCATCTAAACCGCAACATGAGCAATCTTTTCAAATTAAAAAAATGCCTAATCCTCATAGGTGCATCCCTTTTAGCTTTGAGAGAGGCAAAAGGAAGATGTGAACTAGATGGTTGTCATGTAAATACATGGAGATATTAAGGGTTCAACCATGCTTAAAAGTGAGGGAGCTAAGAAACTTGATTGAGAAGAAGTACTTACAAGGCTACTATGTCTAAATGTTTTAGAGTTCGACCAAAGGCTTTGGCATTTATTCTAGGGGATTACAAGGGCCAATTTGGCATGATAAGAGCTTATGCAAATGAGCTTCTGAGGAAGAATAAGGATTTCACAGTCAAGATTACGGTAGAAAATAATGGAGATGACAATTGTGTGTTCAAGAGTCTCTATATATATCTAAGTCCTTTGAAGAGAGGATTTTTAGAAGGGTGTAGAAGAGTATTGAGCATTGACGTATGTTTTTTGAAAGGGCATGGAATGGACAGGTTTTGGCTGCAGTAGGTCGAGATATGAACAACCAAATGTACCCTGTTGCATGGGGTGTAACTCAAAGAGAGGATAATGAAACACAGCATTGGTTCATGCAATTCTTGGTGGATGACTTGTGAGTGGAGGATGGACATGGATGGACTATTATTTCAGATCAACAAAAGGTATATCTATTTATATTTCAATTTATATTCACTGTTTAATTGTAGTAATTTACTTATTTTGTAGTTATGAAGTATTTCAGTTTTGCAACCATTACTACGTTTGATGGTTTTTGTAATTTTGATCCTTATTTACACATGTATCATTGATGTTAAGGGCCTTGTTGATGCTGTGTCACACTTGTTACCGAAGGTAGAATATGGATTGTGTGCGAGTAGACCTAGCAAATAGGTCATTCGGGTCGGGTTCGGTTCAGGTTTTAGTTCGGTTCAGGTTACTTTCGGGTGAACTATGTCCGGGTCGAGGTCGGGTTCGAGTTCGGTTCGAGTGAAGTTTGGGTTTGGGTCACTTTCGGGTTAACCATGTTTGGGTCGGGTTCGGTTCGATTCGGGTGAAATTCGGATTTGGGTCACTTGCGAGTATCATATTCGGGTTGGCATGGGTTCGGGTCGGGTCTGTTTCGGATTATCTACAGTAGCCCGATTCGGATCCTGTATGAGTCAACTGTAATTTGTGGCGGGTGGAATTCAGTTGAATGTTTTTGTCAATATTGGGTCAGGAGTGAATCGAATTGGGTGTAAGTCAAGTTGAGTTAATTTTGAATTATTGTATGTTTTTAATGTAGTCGTCTTTAGTTCTTTACTCTTGAATTTTATTTAAAAGATAAAAACTGTTTAATTAGGTAAACCCATTTATTCTAGATTTCTCTTTTAATTCATAAGTTAATGATTAATTGATTACACATTTTATATATATATGTGTGTGTGTATGTGTGTGTGTGTGTGTGTGTGTGTGTGTGTGTGTGTATGCTGGAAAATTATATGGGGTTAGTTTTAAATTTACTAAGAAAGTTAGCAAATTACAAATACAAGTATATAACTCATCCCTAATCTTATATCAAATGCGCTGTGCAATTATCCAAAGGATTATGTGTCGTTAAGTCAAACTTTAATCATCTCAATTAAGTTCATGCGATAACAAAATAAGTTGACCAACATGACGCAAATCATTTGTCAATGATCTCATTTGTGAGCTCTAATACCAAAATATACCTTGAAAAATGAAAAAAAAGAAAAAAGAAAAATGAAATTTTTATTTGGACCTCGGTATTGGTTTAGCACTTCACATTTGTCATATTTGGAGTTGGTGAATAGAACCAAGTTGGTTCAAGTCAACATTTTTAATAATTGAGTCAATGTACTTTGATAGCTTGTTAGGTGATCATACATCAAAATTCAAATATTTGTCTCTGGAAGATTAATAACTTGATCTGGATTTGCTCAATGAATCAAAACTAAAAAGTAACGGCAATATATGAGTATGTGTCAATTACCATTACATTTATGTGATTGTGAATGCTCGTTATCGAAACTCGAGACTTGGAATTTAATTGTCCAAAATTCAAATGAGTCACATTATTATAAGATCATATGCAATGATACATTCTTAAATATAATTTTGTAGAATTAAACATGTTATAAAGATAATTTAGAATCGTAGATTGATAGTACGGAATTTTTGACAGTACTCACAGAATGATATTATAAATTTATAATTATAGCGTATATTGGATTAAGTCACTCAGTGAATCAAATAGTAAAATAGGATTGTTAGATCCTAATAAGTTTAACAAATTATTAATTATACTTATCTTTTCTTAATTATTATTGTGATAAAATATTTTTTCTCTTATATTTTTACTACATATCTATCAAATTAAAAACTTAAAACTATCAACTATTTTTTTTTTCCCTCTTAAGTTTTCAATTGATTTCATTTCTAAAATTTCCTCTTAAGTTGTTTTTCTTTTCCCACCTAAACTCAACAAATTGAGTTTGAAAAATTCAAAATTCCCCCCAAAAGAGAAAAGACTAAAACCCCTCCAAAACAAGTTACTACTTATTCGGCTAAAATTGAGTTGGGTAAGAATCGGATTTGTTTTAAATTGGGTATGGTTTGGTTCGGATTCGGATTGTCCATTTTCGGTTCACTTTGGGTCGGGTCACTATGGATCGAGTTTGAATTGGATTGGGTCATTTCGGGTGTGGGTTACTTCGGGTCATGCTACAATTTAGGTTTCGTTTGGTTATGGATCAGTTTACCTTGAGTGTTCGGGTCCAAATCAGTTCATCCCATTTTGGGTGTCGGTTTGAGTATGGATCCGGGTAATTCGGTTCGGATTTCAGGGCTCGGGTCAGTTTTGACAGGTCTATGTACGAGGCATGGGTATGCTAATCTTAGGAAGAAATAGAGGGGTTTACAATATAGAGATGTGTTTTGGAGATTTGTAAAGTCTTCTAATGAGGTTGATTACAATGAGCATGTTAAGGAGATGAAAGAGCTGGATGTAGGTGTAGGGGAATTCCTGGAAATAAAAAAAAAAAAAAAGGACCCTAAGCATTTTTGTCGACTTTTCTTCAAAGCTATGCCAAATGTGACTCAGTCGATAACAATATGGCCGAGATATTCAATGCATTCATCATTGAAGAAAGATTTATGCCCATATGGACTATGCTTGATAACACCTTTAACAAAGTCATGACAAGAGTTGCTTTCCGAAAGTCAATGGCGGATAATTTCCACCAAGATATATGTTATGCGATATTGAAGAAGCTAGAGAAGGCTAAAGATTTATATAGGTGGTGGCATGCAAGTAGAGGAGGAAATGGTATGTACAGTGTTACACATGGAAGTGAAGGTTTTGTAGTTAACATTATGGAGAAGACATGTACCTATAATGCTTGGACCTTAAGTGGTATCCCTTGTCATCATGCTTTAGCGATGATGAGGAAGGAGAACATGGAGCCAACACAGTTTACTCATAAGTGCTACATTACTGCAATGCTTAAGAAGGCATATGCATATACTTTGAAGCCCATAAATGGACCAAACTTATGGTCTCCGTGTGAAGATCAGCCAATAGTCGCCCCAGTATTCAAACAGAAAAGAAAGGAAATTATAAGTTTAAAAGGAGGCCTGAAGAAGAGGAAAGGAGACCTAAGAGCCAACACGGAGTTGTATCCTGTTCAGGTGGTACCGCTAAGTATTCACTATTAAAGAATACGGTCATAACAAGAAGACATGTAGACAAAGGGTAAGATTAGCATACTATTTCTATTGGCTTTAATCTGCTTTAATAAAAAAAAATTAACAGGCGGTAAGTTAACTTTTTTAAATTCTTATCATCTTTTAATCTGCTTTAATAAAAAAAATTAACATTTATTGGAGCTTCATTTCAGGACCCCTCAACTTGTGCACAATTGGCTTCTGCTAGGCCTGAAACTGCATCTGCTGCTGTCACAGAGGTTGGAGCAATTCCTGGACATACTGTTTCCATTGTATCATCTAGCTACGGGTCTGAAGTTGAATAAGATAGCCATGAACCTATTCCTGAAAGTGCTATACCTAAAGCTGCTGCACAATTTTGGGACCCTGTTGCTGAGTCAGCTATCCATGACCATATGTTCTGTGCTTATCTACAAAGAACCAAGCTTCCAGTGAGGAGATATCACCCTGGGGATGGCATTAGTTCCCAGAGCAGTATCACTTTTGCAAGATTAGATGAATGAGTGGCATATATTCAACGCATTTTGCTCATTTGCCTTTTTTTGTGTGTATAGTGCCATGAAACAGCAACTATATCATTTTTGATGTCATTGGTTTGTACACAGAGGCATGAACTACTGCTCATTCATGACTTTTTGCTGGTTTGGTTATGTACTGAAGTACTATACACATTGGTTTATGATTACAAACAGGCAAGCGTTTTAGAGGTTATGTACTAAACTACTATACACATTAATGAAGCTTTCAATTACTTCATTGCACACTCTGCTTTTTGGAGGTTATGTATTGGTAACTGAAGTGCTTGAAACATAATAATACAATTGCATTCCATTACTTGATTGCTTAAATTAGCATAATACAGTTGCATTTCAGTTGAACCAAAAGCTGTTGCATGCCATGTAATTACAATTGAAGAAGCTCTAACATTCAACATGCAATTACAATTGCATTTCATCCTAATACAATTCATTCTAATACAATTGCATGCCAAAAGCTGTTGATCTTGTGCAGTTTCCCTTCCATTTTACACCATTCTAAGTGCACATTGTCTTCTAAAAAAATGTCCTCCAAATACACATTGTCCCCCTAAAAACACAAACAATCTTCCACCACCAACAGCTCCTCCAAAAATCTTCAAAACCCCCTAATTTGGCCATCACATAGGCCTTCCTCTGCCCCCTCCCAATAACACAAACCCAAATGCAAATATAACGACAACCAATATCATCACAAGAATCATCACCCTCTCTCTGTTTTGATAAGCATGAATCTCTGTTCTCAGCATGCTATTCTTGTCCTTCATCCTCCTTATCTCTTTTTTTCAGCTTCGTTTTCACGGATAACATTCTTCAGTTGCTCATTCTCTGCAGCTAATGCATCATTCTGATTCATCAACCCCACCACAGTTGACCTAACCCTATTACATAAGGAATCATCAACCCAATCAAAGAATTCACACCCCCAGGCCTGTCAAACTGTTTACACCATGCATACCTTCGCATTGGATTTTTCTTTGCCATGCTTGTTATAATCATGCATCTCATACCACAATGGCATATCCTCTCACAATTTGAAAAACAAGGGCAAGATTTGCACGCATGTGCTGGGCTTCTTGCAACGGAACTTGACATCTTTCACCGCTCCAACGATTTTTCAGGGTTCTGATGGTCGAACTGAAATGGGGATAAGTAATTGCAAAGGAATGTTGATGACTACTGTGATTCCCTTCCTCAAATTTGGCTGCCTACGGTTTTCGAAGGGTGGAGAAGATGAAGCCGTTGGTGGGTAGGGGGGAAGGGAACTCGAATAGGTTTGGAATTTCTCTCTGAGAACACGACTATTTGATATAGCTACTTAAAAAAAAAAAATGAAAACCCTTAATAACCTACTACAGCCAGTCACAAGGGCCTGGGATGGTAATTTTGGGCCTCAATTTAACGGTTGATGGTAAAATTGGATTACAAAAAAATTGAGTGGTAATTTTAAACAAAAGTGAAACTCAATGGTAGTTAGCTTCAAAAACTCCACATTCAGAACTACCAAATAGTGGACACCATAACCTCTTCCCCTTCCTACGTGGGGTCACATTTAAAATTACAAAATATTGACATCATCTAACAACTCAACATGCAATCAACCAACACACATACTGGTAGCATACAAAAGTCCTTACCAAAATTTGACATGAAATCCACTTCAGTGAAAATAACTCACTCAACGTTTTGTGGTTAATTGAACTAAATTTAGAACATATTCTTTTCAACTTATCATTATAAATACTTATTATCAACTTTCAATACAATTCTGATCATTATTAATCAACAGTTTAACATATTTTTCTAGTCACAATTTCAACATAATAAGTACATTCTTTGTTACAGGGCCTCTCAAAGACATCAAGTTTTATCACAAACTTCAAATTTGCTTCATTTGGGAATCTCGACTATCCCACAATAACTCCTAATCAGCAAACAAGTTCTCTGCCACTATCCTCTTCCTTCGAACGCAATCCAGAATGCCAAAAACTAAAACCGCTCAGAGAAATCAATCATGCATAGGAAATATTTCCATAAATTCCCTTCTTTGGGGTTTCACTTCAAATTGTCAGGGAAACAGATGAGACGAGGAAAGTTATACACATCATGTTGGCAAACTACCCAAACCCTAAAAAATCCAACTACTATCCCCCCCCCCCCAAATCACAAACAACAAAGAACAAACTGCAAACAAACCCTAATCCTAACTAATCCTCCCTACTATATTATCCTAAAAAACAAAGACATTTCCCAGTATCACACCCACATATCCTTGATCCAAATAGACACCATGTTATGATCATCAGAGCAAGATCACCACCCTTGGATCATTTAGCTCTCATCATCGCCACCCTTGGATCCACCAGTCTTCTTGGGAAGGAGAAGGTTGTGGATGTTGGGCATGACACCACCGTTCGCAATGGTGACATCCCCAAGCAGTTTGCTCAACTCCTCGTCATTTCTCACGGCCAATTGAATGTGCCTTGGAACAATACGGGTCTTCTTGTTGTCCCTTGCCGCATTTCCTGCCAATTCCAAGACCTATAGAATCCAAATTCAAAGGATAATCAGTGATACTCTTCGATTTCTACCCAAAACCTAAGCACCATAATTGAATGGTACACAATTCACAGAAAAGGGTACACACCAAATTTAGAAAACTAGATGCGCAACTAGCCGACGATAAAAGAACTTCAATTTCTGGCAATAAGGGCTCGAAGATGCAAAATTGGGCACAAGCCACGGATTGAAAAAAGAAAATCCAAAAATTTTGACATGAAATCGAAGGGAAAACATGAGAAGGAACCCTAGATTTACATATTGACTGCAGACAAGACCGCACAAATCGCGCGATATCGATGCAATTCTCAATTGCAAATCCAAATTTGATCCAACGACATAATGAGTACCCAACTAAATATCCTAATTGCAAGCTTCTAATAGGAAATCCAAGTCCTAGATTCAAATATTTAATCGAATAACCACGAAATATTAGAAGGCGCAAACACGAAATCAAATTGAATCAAAACAAAAACGCAAACGATGGATCAAAGGATTCGCAAAAACAACCCTAAACATAAACCAAATCACAACAATCCGACATAGCACAATCACACAACGGCGGATCAATGCCCAGCCACTCAAACAAACGAAATTGAGGAGGAGAGAGAAAAATACCTCGGCAGCGAGGTACTCAAGAACGGCGGCGAGGTAAACTGGAGCTCCGGCACCGACACGTTCGGCATACTTGCCGGCCTTCAAAAACCGGGCAATACGACCGACGGGGAACTGCAATCCGGCCTTGCTGCTTCGAGATGTGGCCTTCTTCGACGCGCCGGAGCCTAGGGTTTTCCCTCTTCCTGCCATTTCCGACGAGCTTCTTTCGGCTCCAAACGCAAGATTTCTAGACACAGAATTTCGTGGAGAACCTTGTGGTGATTTCGCGCAGGAGGAGAAAGAAGATGTTGGAGAGAAGTGGGGTTGTTGTGATTATATAGTGGTGTGGGGTTTGAATCTTGGCCAATCATGTTGGAGCACACGGATCCCGCTCCCTAGCCGTTCGATTACATGGGGATCCAAGGTGTGAGGTTGTTCTTGAGTGTTGGAACCTGGGCTTCTTCACCGCTTTCGCTTTATCTTTTCGTTTTCAATACTATTGCAGTGATGCGCTGAGGCTTGAGGGGGAGACTTTCCAGTTCTGTGCAATTTATTACTATTTTGGGCCTGTTTTTTCCATTAAAAAATATGGGTCGACAAATGAATGAAATTGATTGAGATTGATAGAAATAGGTTAAAGTTAATTAACGTTAATTGAAATGGATTAAAGTGAGTTGAAGTTAGTATTTTTAAATTAAAGTTCATGAAGTGGGTTGAGGTTGATAAATTTAAATTTCCTAACGAAAAGAACATGGCCTTTCTTTCAATAAGTTCACTTCAATTTCCTTTAGAAAAATTAATTCAATTAAATTTTAAAGATAAATTTAATCCGGAAAGATTTAGTTTAAAATGTAATAAAAATAAGTTCAATTTAATTTAGCAAAAATAAGATTAACTCAGTTTAATTCGACAAAAAGAAGTTTATTACTACGTGCTTATATCCATAGTCTGGTTGTTTAAGAAAGGTCAATTTGTATAAAATTTAACATGGTATCACAGCAAGTAGCTCAATCTTGGTTTGCCACTATCCCCCATATGGGATCGTACTACGTGTTCATTTGTTTCAACGTTTGGTAATCGCTAACCGCTCCTAACAGCTTCCAAACGCTAGTAGCCGCTAACCGCTACCGGTATATGTTAACAGCCAAGACTAAACAAGAGAAAGAGAGAGAGAGAGAAAGAAGGAAGCCATTGAATCTTTCTGCATAGATGTACGTGAAATGAATACAAAATGAGAGAGAATGATAAGTAGTTAGCCTTTCTCTAGTTAGTTGCCTTATATAGCTTAGTTAGTTACAAGCCTATCCATGTCCACTTAGTTAGTTGAAGATATTTACTGATATTCTGTTCCTGACTTTGCTTGACCATGCTCCAGTTGTATTATATCTGATCACCCCCCTTCAAGCTGGAATGGGAAGGATGAGGAACCATTCCTAGCTTGGCCAAAAGCGTATCTTGTTGTTGGGCAGTCAAGATTTTAGTGATCACATTAGCTAGTTGTTGAGCAGTAGGTAAATGGGAAAGCTGCAATAGACCTTCCAACACCTTTCCTCTTGTAAAATGGCAATCAATCTCAACATATTTTGTTCTTTCATAGAAGACAGGGTTCTTGCCAATATGAATTGCAGATTGTTTATCACAATGTAAGGTTACAGGTTTGAGAGAATGAACATCAATTTCTACAGTCTAAGACATGGCCCTATATTCTGCTTTAGAAGATGATCTGGATATGGTGCTTTGTTTCTTGCTCTTCCAGCTGATTAGAGAAGACCCCAGCATGATTAAATAGCCTGTCATGGATCTCCTAGAGAATGAACAAGCAGCCCAGTCAAAATTTGAGTATGCTTGTAAACTGAGTTGATCAGAAGCTTGTAATAAGATACCCTTACCTATGGTGCCCTGAATATATCTCAGATGTGATGTAATGCTTGTAAATGTGGGATCTGGGCTTTTGCATGAATTGGCTTAAATTGAGCTGTAAAACTCAAATCTGGTCTTGTATGTGTCAAAAAGTGATACAGGTTCATAACAATCAGAATCTAGGGATGTTTGCAGCTGAAGTAGCTTCTGTGAAGTGGGGCAGAATTCTGACCTGAAACTGCCCTAAAGGCTAAAGCCCTAATAGTTTTAAGTTGCATTAATTGTTTTTCTGAGGTATTTGAGTTTTAAAAAGTGATATAATTCCATAAAAATTAGACTCTAGGGATGTTGGTCCTACTAATTAAAGCGGTACTAGTGGTATGGTTGACTCTTAGGTTGAAAAAGAATAGTTTTGGTGTAAGAATTTACTCGTGTTAGTCCATGTTGTAATGCTTTAATTTACCGTTTAGGCACTCTAGTTCGAGCTCAAACTAGGCACCTATGCTTCTTCAAGGTAATGTCTATACCCTAACTCCCCTTGGTTGCTCCTTTGAAATGGATGTTTATGAATTGTTATGCGACATTTTATGCCAAAGGGATCTCATATGTAAACCGTGAACTGCAACTAGCGATTCTATGATTTTATAAATGTGGAACATCATGTTGTGACTGAATGTTTTATTTGAGCAGTTCATGTTTTAACTGGTTTTGTTAAGTAGTAGAAGATTGTTTGACATGGATTGGGCTTTCGGGAAGCCAAACAGATTATTCATAATATACTAATCCTAAAGTGAAAGACTAAGATGAGTTTACGGGAGGGTGCCTCTTGAGATCAGGGTGGGTTTACCTTGATATTCAGACAAGTTAATCTCCCTGGGTTATAGCATGCGATTTTCGGGTACATACCATTGTAGATGGATATATGCCAAGTTGGGTTCTGGTAACCCATATGGTTGTTCAGCGGAAAGCCATGAGACCCTCTAGTGGGGTTGTTCACCAAAAATAATTTGCTTGCTATGACTTTTGAATAATGGTTATTGTTTGAAATGGAAGATCTTGAACGAGTCGGGAATTGTTTTTGAACTATTTGAAAGTTCTCTCTCACCCCTAAATGTTTGAAATGAATTTAAGTATATGTTTTATGGTTAGGGGTGGACATTTTTAAGCTCAATCTCACTGTTTAAAATGCTTTATTTTCAGGTACTGATGTACTGCATAGGAATGGGATACGAGAGAGGCCGTGTAGATGTTTAGATTAATTTTTTTAAATTTGCATTGAATAATATTGAAGTTGTAGTTGACACTAGATCTTGATCATCACTTTGGTTTATACTTTTGTTTATTCTAATTAATTACCTTTTGGCCTTGTATTTCATTGTGAAATATGACAGTGACGCCCACTAGGATATTTCAGCTGCACTAAATAGGCTAAGTATTAGCGATAAAAATGAATTAGAATTTTCGGGGCGTCACAGAATAGTATCAGAGCTTTGGGTTCAATCCTAGCGGCTCACTTTGGGGTTGTTCACTCTAAAGGAGAGTCTAAAACCTTGTAGCGTGGAGTGTAAGGGGAGTATGGGTAGAGGGATTGCATATATCCATAAGTTTCATTTTGTATATGACACACATCTTCAATATATTGTGTGGTTACTTGTTGTGTTGATGTGTGATCAAAGTGGTTAAATATTGTGCTCTATGTGTGTGATGGAGATGGTAGGCATGTGATTGCAGCTACATACAGTATAAAATGCAAATATATGGTCAGAAATCTAAAGATGAGGATATATATGACTCGCATATAAGCAAGAGATGCTTATTGATTTCCCTTTCGTGAGTGATAATTAGGGATGCCTAGTTGACCTTGTGAGCTTGTATTTAACGTGATTTCAGGGTTTAACATGACCATTGATGTACTTAGTTAAAAACACTATCCTTGGTAAGAATTGAGCTTAAGGTGGTTCATGAGAGGACAAATGACTATTGTGGCATGATACAGGAGGGCTCATAACCATCTTTGTACTTCCCTTGACCTATTGCTTTATTTACCTCACCAACCTCCAAAATCTTCTGCTCTTCAATCTATTGTATCTACCTTACTTGGATAACCTCTTCCTAACCTTATTGTAATTAATCGCCTCTTGGGAATAACATTCATTACTTTTTCATTGATATATTCTTCTTTCCAATGAATTGTGCCTTGTACCTTCTTGGAACCTTATGATCCCTTGCTTTCATTTATATACTTGTTGCTTCACTTTGTGATCTTATACGTTCCCTGACTCTCATGTTTATTGTATTGATAAATCTACTCTATTCTTCTACTATCTCTCAGAATTCCTTCTAATTGTTTTTTTCTCAATGATGATCTTATATCATTAATTGCTCTCGCGTATTTTAGGATGAGTATGCTTATTCAATTTGTTGATCTTGTATTGAGTTTCAAATTTGTTTGGCATTCCTTATGTTCCCTTTGGAGTTATGTTCATTTTGCTGACTCCTGAGTTATAACCAAGTGCTTATTGAGAAGGACAACTGTTATCCTGTTTTGTTGATATCCTCGTCGTTCGATAGGAAATTTGGATTTTATTTATGAATATAAATGTTGCCTTGTACTACTCTCATCTTTGTGGTCTCACATATTCAATTTTGACCTGAAAGCTTGCCATATTTAACCTTGCATTCTCATATTTTCAATCAATTCTTATACTTAATACATGTATACACTTGAAACAGTACTCCATTATCACTCAAGATGGCTTCTTTTGCTGACCAAGAGCCTTAGTCTCATCTTGTTACTTCCTTTCTTTTGTTTGTTTATTTGGACAAGAATTCTTTTATATGCATTTGTGGGATACTATATTCTTATGGAATTTCTAAATGCTTGAGATTGACATTCATATCTTTCTTTTGGCACTACACTTACTTTGATGACCCTTGAGTTATTGCTATTAGACACTAAAGATCTTTCTTTTTGGTTGTAAATACCATTTGGTCTTTTTTCTTGCAACTACTTGAGCTTATATCCTTTCTTTTTGTTATCACTTTTTAACTCAAAGCTAGCCTTTATAACCTATATGATTCTTATCACTCTCCTTTTTATGAAAAGCTTAAGATTAGACTAGGTTTGGAAGTGAGATATAGTGTTATGACATATCTTGGCTTGTAGGCGAGCCTATTGACAATTTTCATGGTTATGCATGTAAGTTGGGGTGCTCTTCAGTAACTCATGTTACGTGGCTATATATGGATTTCACACCATTACATTTTCTTGTTTTGATAAGCATGTCCATGAAGCTTGTGACTAGGATGATTGGTGAACTAATTCGAAAAGGCAATGAGAAAGTATGAAGATAGACATAGGTATGAGGAAATGACAATTATAGTGATCGATTGAGATATACGTTATTTTGCTACAATTTTAAAGCTCATTTATCAAGCAGAATTATATTTTTAGGTATCATCACTTTCATTTAGCTTGGATTGGCTAGCTTGACTCTTGGTAGACAACCACGTGAGTACTTAAGGAATGTTCGAGGGAAAAAAAACAAATGGGATAAGCGAGGAAGCTTATTGTATTTACTCTAAGGATATCTATACGAGTTGTCTAAAGTCGAGGTTTCATAATTAACTAAAGGAGCTTGAGACATGTTGCTTGGTGCATCAGAAAGCTTATTGATTATGTTTTGGTCAACTAAGGGTGTAGGACGAACTAAGTCGCCTACTAATAGGGGTTATGTAATGACTTAATGGTGAACACTCATGTGAATAGTAAAGTGAGGCCAGAATAGAAAGTCATGTACCGCTGAAGGTACCTTCAACTAAGAAGGTTACAAATTACGGAATCATCCATGAGCTAACGTTAAGCTTCGCTTGCGGCACCTGAGCCATAGGTCTATTTGCTCATGTCTACCTAGAGAACATTAATTGATTATATGATGTGGGCCATTATCGGTTGTTAATGCAAGATATGGGGCATTGTTTTGACGAATACTCCAAGAGGCTTTTCGAAGCAGGCTAAGCTTCGTCACTGCATTCATCCAAAGACTAAAGGGTAGATCAGATGAACGATCTAGATGTTGGAGAACATATGTCGAGCCTATGCTTTGGATTGAAGAAGACATGGGGTGAGCAACTGACACTGATCGAGTTCTTGTACAACAACAATTACCACTCCAGCATAAGGATGTCTCCATTAAAGCTTTGTATGGTAGAAGGGCAGAACTCTCTTACACTGGCAAGAGATTGACGAGGCACTCACTATTGGACCTGAACTCATCCAGGCCACCACACAGAAGATACAAGTGATCCAAGAAAGGATGAAGGCGGCCCAGGGACACCAGAAGAGCTATGCGGACAAGCAGCGAAAACCCTTGGAGTTTGAGATAGGAGACCAAGTCTTTTTACAAGTCTCACCCACCAAGGGTGTCATGCGGTTCGGGCAATCGGGCAAGCTCACCCCAAGGCATATCGGCCCTTACTCAATCATCGAGTGCATTTGAAGCGTAGCATATCGGTTACAACTACCAGATGAACTTTTCCGAGTTCACAATGTGTTTCACTTGTCTCAACTGCGTAAGTACATTCCTGACCCAACCCACATGATCGAGCCAAAACCCCTATAGCTTAGAGAAGACTTAGCTTATGAGGAGCAACCAATCGCAATTTTGGACCATCGGGAGAAGCAGCTATGCAATAAAGTAGTTCCATTTGTGAAAGTCCTCTGGACAAACCACACCATAACTGAGGCAACATGGGAACCGGAAGAAGGAATGCTATCTAAGTACCCTCATCTATTCATAGGATCAAATATGAGTAAGTATCGGGAATGAAACTTCTTTTAAGGAGGGTGAGATGTAAAACCCTGGGAATCTAGATGTGTTTTTTTTCTTTTTATTATTGAGTTGTTTGTAGAGTTTCGAGGATGAAACTTCTTTTAAGGGGGATAGAATGTAAAACTATTAAAATTTATATTTATAATCCTCGAAAAATGGTTAAGATGATCCTTAGTCACTTGAGCTCATAGGAAATATTTTAGAATAGAGCTTCATTAGTCAGAATTTTGGACCGAGCCCAACTTTCATTATTGGGCCCAATCCAAGCTCTTGACAAAAAATTATTAATTTCAATTTTAAATTGAAATTAATAATTTATAAAACAAAATTTTCAATTTTCGAAATATAAATTTTATTTGAGAAATTCAGACTTTATTAATTATAGTTTTCTCTCAAAAGTTCAAATTTTAAAAATTTTTAATTGGAGGTATTTGTGGTTGGGATGTTAAAATCTCCTAATATTATAAAATAAAAATTTTCTTTTTTTTTTCCTTTCAAACCCTCCTCTTGAGTAGCCGTGAGGCCCAAAAAAAAAGAAAAAAATTCTACATTCTTATGTGAAACCCCTCCCCCCTCTCTCTCAACTCACAACCCTAGCACCTCTACCCTTCTCTGTTTAAACCACCACCCCCATTCTAGTAGCAGTCGCCGGCACCACCACTAGGCTACCACTGCTACCCCCTTGCCACCCACCAAGGCCACCAAGCCTTCCTTCCACCTTGATTTTCCTTGGGTGAGAAAGTTACCTTTTTTTTGGGTTGTTTAAGTTTAAAACCTTTATGCTTTTTAAAGAATGGATTTTTACAGCAAATTCACCCAATTTCTAGACTCTAATTATTTCTCTTTCATGATTGGAATACATTACTCAGATTTTGGTGTGATTTGAAAGCATACAAATAAGCATCTCACCTCCCACTTTCGTATTCAAGGTAAGCAGAAAACTTTCTTCTCTAAACCTCTCTTGAAAGTGGGCTTTGATAGGTTTTAGTAATTTTGTAGTTGTTATTGATGATTAGGAGTAGTTTTGGATTGATTTAGGTGAGTTTGGTTATGTGTAACATGTGATTTCATGCATGGGGCCTCGGGTTAGTCAATACCAATAACTGCTCCGCAAATATACCAGATTTATCGATTAATATGCTTTTATGTACTGCCTCAAAAATTGTGGAAAGATTGACGAATGTAGATCTATGAGTCTATTTTTATAGGAATTTTGAATCATGAATTTTGGGCTTAAAACGAGGGAGGAATAAAATTTCGCCCCGAGACTGCACAAATCTAGATTGAAACAGACTATGTGGGAAGAAGTGAAATTTTGAGTAAGTTTTTGTAGATTTTTGGGAATTTGGTTAAAACAAAATTGTATTAGACAAATATATCTTTCCAGAATGTGCTTAAACACCTCCACAGGAGGTTTGTAGGCAAAGATATGGCTTCTGTAGATTATAGCAGAATCCTGACCTGAAACTACCCTAAAGCCCTAATAGGTTTAAGTTGCATCAATTATTTGTTTGATGTAGTTTTGTTAAGTAGTTTTGTTAAGTAGTAGAAGATTGTTTGACATGGGTTGGACTTTCGAGAAGCCAAATAGATTATTCATAATGTAAAAGACTAAGACGAGTTTGGGGGAGGGTGCCTCCTGAGATCAGAGTACGTTTACCTTGATACTGAGACAAGTTAGTCTCCCCGAGTTATAGCATGCGGTTTTCGGGTACGTACTATTGTACATGGACATATGTCAAGATGGGCTCTAGTAACTCAAATGGTTGTTCGGCAGAAGGCCATGAGACCCTCTGGTAGGGTCGCTTACCAAAAATAATTTACTTGTTATGACTTTTAAATAACGGTTATTGTTTGAAATGAAAGATCTTGAACGGGTTCGGAAATGAATGTTCTTTCTCATCCCTAAATGTTTGAAATAAATTTAAATAGGTGTTTTACGGTTAGGGGTGGACATTATTGAGCTCCGTTTCATTGTTTGAAATGCTTTATTTTTAGGTACTGATATGCTGCATGGGAATGAGATATGAACGAGGCCGCATAGATGTTTAGATTATTTTTTTTTTATTTGCATTGAATAATATTAAAGTTGTAGTTGACAGTAGATCTTGACCTTCACTTTGGTTTATACTGTTGTTTATTCTAATTAATTACCATTTTGTCTTGTATTTCATTGTGAAATACAACAGTGACGCCCACTAGAATATTTCCGCTGCACTAAATAGACTAAATATTAGCAATAAAAATGAATTAGAATTTTTGAAGCGTCACAGGTACCTTGCCAAACGGCTTGCTTACTCAATTCTAGGATGATTTGTCTTTGTGGTTTTGCACTTAAACAAGTAGGCATTCCTTGCAATGTTAGATTTCAAGGGGCTCCACTTGCGAACCTTCAATCAAATAAAATATGCTCCTCTCTAGCTTTTTCTAATTCCATCGTAATTCTTTCCAAAACAAGTATGGACATACTATCATCACGTGTTGCAAGGGCCATTAGCGTTAATGGCCTAGTTCCTTTCACTGTTGTGTAATCATTAGCCACTCCTAAATGCTCGTTGATCGCTCTTAAATCTGAAAATTCTCCTATAATTGAAAAATAATTCAACTATACTAATGAAAAATCATAATCCGCCTTGATCCTGTCTTTAACAAATCTCAATCGCTGCTTCGGTTTGTATCAATAGGCAGGGCTCACCAGTTCTCCCTGTTCCTGCCCTCCCAAAAGAAAAATCTCCCTCTGTCTCTCACCTACGATGGCCGGAAAAGGTTTCCACCTTATGGAAGGCCAGAAGGCCAGAACCTATCTATCACTACCGATGATTATTGCCATGGAGCTATGACCCCGCCGATTCAATTCTCAGGCCCATCCCTCCGTATGGTGGGGGAGAGAAGATATCAGTTGCTTCCTAACTTGCTCAACTAGGAACTGGTGATAGCTCGATTTCAGGCTTTCAGTTAGGAGAGGGAGAGAGAGGAGGGGATCATATAAGGAGGTGAACTTTCCAGGGCTACAATGGCGCGCCCTCTGTAGCAGAGAATCAAAGTAAGGAAAATAAAATTAAGGAAGATGATGAGGAAAACAAGTCACCGTATGATTTTATTGTTCTTGGGTCATCACCATGCTATATGAAGAATTATCAGCAGATTTAACTAAACCTGTCTTCCATGCCTAGCCCGCCCAATTTGTTGACATACAATTAATTTGAGACGATTTTTATTTTCATTCCATTACCATCTGTTTCAAAATAATAACATCAGCGAGCAAAAGAAAAATGTCAACTGAATCCATATAATTTACAGAGCAAAGAAAGAGATACACTCGGACAATCAAATCATTTTCCATCGAACTTAAATTGGCAATAAATCTTCTCCATCAAAGCTTGTTTAGGACCCTCGTCTAATTAACTAAAATCAACCCTCAATTCGTCAAATTGTCAAGTAACCTGAACATCTACAGGAAGGAAGGAAAATTTAAAAAAAAAAAAAAAAAAACATTGGCTTGGAGATGACAATAAAGATAGAGAATCCGACAGACATCTTTGTTCTGGTTCGTGATCTTTTTCCATTTGCTTTGTAACGCTCTATTTCAATTCTCTCTGTTTCTATGAATAATTGAGGTGGGCGTGAATGACGACCTATCATTGGAGAAACTCAATCTGGGCTATTCAAGTGACATCGAAAGTTTCTTTATTCCAGACTTCTAGTTCCCATGTGAATTCCCCCATTTCCAGTCTGATTGCTTTTATAATTTGCTCGGTCGTGAATAAATTTGCTTCTGTCCAGATTGAAAATAGCAATCTAGGGGTCGAATAACTTGAGGGTTTAGAATTTAATGGAAGAAACCCTGCCCTGCAACAGTATGAGAGAAAGGCAACAAGGAGAGGGGAACGTTTGCTTTTTTTTTTTTTTTGGTTGGGTTTCTTTTTATTTTTTTTTTGGGGGGGGGGGTGGGAGGCACCGATTAATTAGTACTGGTTATAGTCAGTTACCTCAACATGGATTGACGGCTGAGATTAGCTTTGAAATCAACGGTCAATATGAAAAGTGATTATAGTAATTGAAAACTTTTTCAACCATGGTAGTATCTTCGTCTTAACTCACTCTTAAAGTTAGTAACCGTTTTCATACCACTCTCTACTTCCTCCTAACCACTAGTAGTTGCTTATCATTATCACTAACTACCCCTAACCACTCATTTTTATTGCTATCTACTAACCACTAGATTTAGGGTCTCTTCATTTCAATGGTTAGTGGTTAGAAACAGTTACAGTTAGTGGCTAGTGACTAGCAACATTTAGGAGCAGTTGACCCTAAAATTATGCACCATCATCATATGTTCTAAGACTCATTAGTAGTTAAAATTAGTAGTTAGCAATTACAGCATTTAAGAGCATTTAGCATTAGTGGTTAGGAGCAGTATAGAGCGGTTAGCAGTGGTTAGGAGCAATCTAACCCTAAAATTACATATACAAGCAATGGTTATGACTGGCTACAAGTGGTTATAGCAGTTAGCAGCTTTTAAGAGCGGCTAGATTTAGCGGTTAGCAATTAGTAGCTGTTAGAAGCATTTGGTAGTTACAAATGCTGAAATGAATAGGCCCCAAGACAAATCTTTGTCCTAATAGACTAATTAAGGGCTTGTTTGTTTCAACATTTAAACTAGTGATTAGCAGTTAAGAGCAAATATATTGCAGCAATTAGTAGCTTTTAGCACTTAGGAGTAGTAGGGAGCCGCTAGCAACCATTAGGAGTGGTTTGCCGTCAAAATTATTGGTTTTTGAGCAGTTAGAAAAGGTTAGGAGCGTTTGAGATTGATTAGAAGGCGTTAGATGTAATAGTTAGCATTTATGAGCAATTAGCAGTTACCAAACAGTGAAACAAACAAACTCTACGGTCCTAATCTTTTCCACTTATCTTCATCAAATAAATAAAGTTCAATTCATTTCAATAGAAGTTCAATTTACTTCAACACAACTAAGTAAATTTCAATTCAGTTAAGTTCAATAAATAAATAAAAACAAAAGTTCAGTAAATTTCAATCTAGCATAAATAAGTTATTAAACAAAAATAAGTTTAATTAAGTTGAAAATAAGTTCAGTTCAGTTCAAGGTAATTTAATTTGCTAAAACTAAATTTAGTTCAATAGAAATTGGTTCAATTCATTTCAAATAAATGTATGCAATTTGGGAAAAGGGTAAAGGAATAATTATCATACCTGACTCTGGGCGTGAAAATTCGTTTGCGTGGACTCTTCTTTCTCTTAAGATGTTCATGCTTCATAAGAAATTTCACTATGCCAGCGGTGACATTTTTTGGTTCCAAATTCTTACGGACTTTGCTGTCATTCTAATTTGCGTGGGCTTTTGTCAATTGCAAAGCTTTTTAACTATGAATTTCAATTAAAAATTTATGGCATGTTTATTTTCATAACATTCAAGTAAACATGAAGTAAAAGATATTTGATTTCAGAAAAGGTGTATGTCATTAAAGTCCGTCATGATCGTACATTTGGCCAAACAAACAGAAGGGTGACAGTAGAATTTATTCAAGAATGGACAGAGGTTTTACAAATTACAAACCAGAGTTGGCTGGTATATTTGACTATTTCTGTAGAATTCCTTCCATAAGAGATTTCTGATTATACACTGTTGGGTTTCGTGGCCCAAAATCCAAGAATCGGCACGGTGGGAACGTGCTAGACGACACGGACATGTCAGGTCGAAGGAGCAGATTGTCGAAGGAGGGCAGAAAAACGGTACGGGCTGGCTGTGCCATGTGGCACGGCCGTGCCACCATGGCACGGGGTGACCGTGCCACGTGGCACGGTTTTGCCGTGCTACGCTCGAGTGCGGGTTTGTCCTAGCGGCTAGGGTTTGCTTCGGCGTGCAGTATACTTGGCGACTAGGGTTTTTCTCTAGGAATAAAACCCTAGACCTCTAGACCCTATATAAAAAGGCCTTACCTAGGATCTAAAACTTAACTCCTGAATCCCTGACTTACTAAACATATTGAGAGGTAGAGAGACTTTGAGAAAGATTACAAGAGAGGTTGTAATTCTGCTGTTGGATAAAATCACTTGTTGTGATTGTGATCGTTTTGTACTCTCCTTGCTCATATAGTGGATTGATTGTGCTCGTAGCCGTCCGTGGTTTTTTCCCGCGTTAGGTTTCCACGTAAATTTTGTGTGCCTTTGTTTTGTTCTTGTTATCGTTTTAAGTTTTTGAATATCTGTTTCATCCTATTGCTTCCGCTATCAGTTTGCTCTAATTCTTAACAAGTGGTATCAGAGCTCTGGTTTAGAATGTCTTCAATTATGAAGGTTGATATTCAGAAATTTGATGGGGAGATTAGTTTTAATCTCTGAAAGATGCAGATGAGAGCAGTTCTCATCCAGTATGCGTTATGGAAGGTTCTGCAAGGACCTCACGTGAAACTCGAGAAGATAACTGATGAACAATAGGCAGTAGACCAAAAGAAGAAGCGTGGAACGTTGACAGACGAGAAATGGGAGGAATTGGAGTTGAAGACACTTTCTGCCATACAGTTGTGCTTGGTACCACATATCTTGCAAGATGTGCTCGATAAGACAACTGCAATGGATCTTTGGATTCGGCTGGAGGAACTCTACATGACGAAGAGTCTCGCCAACAAGATCCGTTTGAAGGAAAGCTTGTATACCTTTCGTATGGCTGAAGGTACCCCTGTTCAAAAACATTTGAATGAGTTTAATTCTATTCTTGTTGATTTGGAAAGTTTGGATGTGAAAATTAAGGATGAGGATAAGGCTATTTTGCTTGTTGTGTCGTTACCCCCTTCTTGTAAACACTTTAAGGAGATTATGCTATATAGTAATTCTAATACTATATCATTTGAGGATGTTAAGTCAAACCTGTTGTCTAAGGAGAAATTTGATCTTGACATTCATACTGATTCTGCTGAGGGATTAGTAGTAAGGGGTAAAACAACTGAAAAGGGGAACGGTAATAGGAGTAACCGTTCGAAGCCTAAAAATCCTCACGCTGGTAAGACCTGCAATTACTGTGGCAAATTGGGTCACATTGTTGCTAACTGTTGGCAACTGCAAAAGAAGAGGGAGAAAGAAGAAGATAATTCTCATGAGCTTGTTGAAACTTCGTTTGTTGAATCTGATTCTGATGGTGATGTTTTGTTTGCTACCTCTCTAAAAGGGGGAGCGATTCTGATTGGGTTCTTAATTCTAGGTGTACCTATCATATGTGTCCTCATAAGAATTGATTTTCAACATATGATCCAGTTGACTCAACTGTTGTTCACATGGGCAATAATACCCAATGTAAAGTAACTGGAATTGGTACTGTTAAAATCAAGACCCATGATGGTGTTGTCAGGACTTTATCGAATGTTCGTCACGTTCCTGACTTGAAGCGTAACCTCATCTCTTTAGGCACCCTTGAATCCAAGGGGTGCAAATATTCAGTTGAAGGTAGAGTTCTGAAGGTCTCGAATGGCAGTCGGATTCTACTGAAGGGTTTGAGGCAAGGAGACCTCTATGTCTTGCAGGCATCTACTACGACAGGTTATATGAAAAAAGATTCATATAAATCATCTCCCAGAGCTAAGTTCAAGCAATGCTTGGACTTAGTTGGCATTCACAGTATTTGAGCGCCCTTGGGGGGCATCACCCTTTGGGTGCGATGACGGTGGTAGAGAATTGATGATTGAAGATTTCGGTCCAAGGTGAAGATTGTTGGGTTTCGTGGCCCAAAATCCAAGAATCGGCACGGTGGAACCGTGCTGGACGATACGAACGTGTCAGGCCGAAGGAGCGGAATGTCAAAGGAAGGCAGAAAAACGGCACGGGCTGCCACGTGGCACGATCGTGCCACCATGGCACGGGGTGACCGTGTCACGTGGCACGGTCGTGCCGTGCTACGCTCGAGCGCGGGCTTGTCCTGGCGGCTAGGGTTTGCTTTGGCGTGCAGCATACTTGGCGGCTAGGGTTCTTCTCTAGGGATAAAACCCTGGACCTCTAGACCCTATATAAAAAGGCCTTGCCTAAGATCTAAGACTTAACTCCTGAATCCCTGACTTCCTAAACACATTGAGATGTAGAGAGATTTTGAGAAAAATTACAAGAGAGGTTGTAATTCTGCTGTTGGATCAAATCACTTGTTGTGATTGTGATCGTTTTGTACTCTCCCTGCTCATATAGTGGATTGATTGTACTCGTCGCCATCCGTGGTTTTTTCTCGCATTGGGTTTCCACGTAAATCTTGTTGTAAACACAAATTTCGAGTCTAAAATAAATTAGACAAGAAATTGATGAACAAATTGAATTTCTGTATTGATATTATATGTGGGTACAATCTTTGTATGATTGTTACAAGAACAAGTATAATAAATCCTCTGATTCGATCTCCTTGAAATGATCTTGAATAATTTGTCTTAAGAGAGGGCCTAAGAGACTTAATCTCTTTCGAGGATTTGATCTCTGAAAGTAGACGACACGTATTTGGAGTGCTTGTTGTCTTTTTGCAGAGAGAGAAGAGCTCTTATGAGTTCTTCTGAAAACGCCGACCCCTGAAATGAGGGGAGTAGCTCCTTTTTTATAGAGGAAGCAAATGAAGACTTCCATTAATTACTTAAAAGAAAATGAATAATAATTCATTTTCTTTATCATTCGTGATACGTGGTGCTTTTTAATTGGCCGTCGTAATTATTCACGAAATATTTAGTTTGACACGTGGCAACGTGTAATTGGGCGAAATAAAAACATTGTATTTTCCATGTGGCAGGTCTTGATTGGACAGATAATTTTTTTTTTTTTTGCCTTCTATAAATGCCCCCTTCGAGACCTAGCGGCATAAATAAGGTTCGGATGTCTCCGTCCCTAATTTTTTGGAAAGCGGCTGGGTCTCGAACACCCGTCAGACGTAAACAGTCGGAAATTTGAAGGTTTTTTTTTTTCAAATTTATAGACATTATTACAACATTCTCCAAAAATGACAGCTCAAAAAAAAAAACAAGAAATAACTAGCCTTATTGCCAGAAAAATTCAACGGTGTGAGCCCCAGAGAGAGCAACCATGTCAATTTGAGTGAGGCCATGAGAAGCAAACAAGGATTTAAGTTGACTGACATTGTCAGTTGGCTGAGGCAACTTCCCATTCACACTTGATGCTGTTGACACCAAACCATCCAACCTTCCCAATTCAACTTGCCAAAATATTCCACCAGCCAAGTTGACAACATCTCGAGTAGCAATGGCAAGAATATCAGCACAAGAAACATTGTTTGTACAAGCAGGAACTGCATCTAGAGCAGCTTTGGCCTTTATCACTGTGTCAAATCCATCTCCTGCAAGTGATAGGCTGTCTGGATGATCCTTTTCTGCCTTGTTACTCGGTGTTGATTAAGGAAAGTATAACAGAGTATGATTTTGTCAAATATTCTGGTGTATATTTCTTTCCTAAATCATTTGAATGGTAAATTTCTTGGTGAAGGTCTTCATATATATATGTATATATATATTCTCACATAACAAAAACATTCCCAACCACAAGTTTTGTGGGTTGATTTGGGTTGGCTATGTAAGAACTCTTCTTCTCTCCCTGCTCTGTTCGCTGCCCTGTTCTTCCCTCTTTGTTTTTTTGTTTTTTTTTGGTTTGGAAAAACTCCATGGTCGAGTGCTAAAAGCAGAGGGAGGAGAGAGAAACAAAGGAAGGAGAGGGGGGTATAGTTGCATTCTTGGGGTTCTCTCTCTCTCTTTTTTTCTGGTCAACAACGTTTTGTTTTTGACAAAGTTTTTTTTTGTTTGTTTATTTCTTTCGTTGACATATTTAGAGTAGGATTATGATTTGTATTAAAGTAGGATTAGTTGGTTAAGAATTCTAGCATCCAAAGAAGTAAGGCCATAGCTGCCTAACTTTGGTGTATATATATATGGCTATGTATTACGTGAATGGGCAGAGAATAAGAATTACAATTTCAATCACAAAGTTCTTTAATTTTATCATGGTATCAGAGCTTTAGGTCTACAAAGTCATGGCGACAAAATTCGTTCTTGATAATACCTCACCCTATTACGTTCATCCTTCAGAAGGGTCAGGTATATCAATTACGGCAATAGTATTCAATGGAGAAAATTACAATCTTTGGGAGAAAGCGGTTACCACAGCTCTCCGATCAAAGAACAAGCTCAGATTTGTTGATGGATCCTTCACCCTCAAGGCTGACGCAGAGCAAGCCGAAAAGGATGCTTGGATGATGGTAAATTCTACTATATGCTCGTGGTTATTAAACGTTACTGATCCAAAGTTACGATCCACCATAGCCTATACCCATGTTGCTAAAACTATGTGGGATGACATCAAGAAAAGGTATGGTTCCTCAGACATTCCTAAGAAACATAGTTTAAAAACTAAAATCGCAAACTGCAAACAAGGGAAAGGAATGTCTGTGGTTGATTACTATTCCGAACTCGTAGGATATTGGAATGAACTAGATGGTGTAGCTAAGCGTAATTTTTGCAATTGCGGAAAGTGTGAATGTAAAGATCTTTGGCCTAATATTATCAAGGAAGCCGAAGAAGAGAAAGCACACCAATTTTTAATGGGCCTAGATGATGATAAATATAGTACTGTTCGAGGTCATATTGTGGCTATGGACCCTTTCCCCGATCTTGATCGTATTTATAATATAGTTAGACAAGAAGAACATCATAAATGATACATGATTGAGCGTGATGGCAAGCCCGAACTCACGGCGGCAGCCCTTCCCGTGAATGCTAAACAACCAGGCCGAAGTGGTGAGCGTCCAGTGTGTGCTCACTGTGGGAAGATAGGACACGAGGAGGCTGGCTGCTATGACATTATTGGCTACCCATCTAACTGGAACAGCAGGGGAAGGGGGCGAGCAGGTCGCGGCGGCAGAGGAAGTCATGGTGGACGCTGGAGCAGTGCAGGGTCTGGCCGTGGAGGTGGACGCTCTGGTGGACGAGACTTCAACGCAGACAACTCAGGCAATAAGTTCAGCACTTTCTAACTTGACAAATGAACAAGTGCAGCGGCTGCTCAGTCTCATTGAGGTCCCAAAAGGAAGTGAAAAATTGTCAGGTAATCCCAAACCACCTTGGTTGATAGATAGTGGGGCTTCAACGCATATGTCTGGTGAGGAAAATCTGCTGAGAAATATCAAAAATATTGGCCCGGTAATAATAGATTTGCCAAACGGAGAAAAGACGGTTGCGAATAAGCAAGGGACGGTAATTTTGGACAAGGGTTTGAAATTGCATAAGACTTTATTTGTTCCTTCTTTGAGATGCAACTTAATATCTGTATCTCGTATTTGTAAGGATTTAAATTGTACTGTCACTTTTGATAAAAAGTCTTGTATTGTGCAGGACCACACTATGAGGACTCTGATTGGTATGGGTGAAGAGCAAGATGGGGTTTACTACTATAAACAAGCACCTAAGCAAATACAAGTTCATGCCATTAGGATCGGGCGTTTGTGGCACCAACGGATGGGACATCCTTCAAAGGAAGTCATGCTTCTACTAAATGGTCATTTACGTTACTCTGGTGTAGTTCAAGACAATAATGATGTTTGTGAGATTTGTTTAAGGGCAAAGCAAACTAGAAACCCCTTTCCTTTGAGTGAAAGTAAAGCTAAAAATTTATTTGAAATAATTCATTGTGATATATGGGGACCATATAGGGTTTCATCTTTGTGTGGATCTCATTATTTTCTTACTATCATTGATGATTACAGTAGAAGCGTTTGGGTTTATTTAATGAAGGAGAAAAGTGAAACAGAAAAGTGTTTAAAGGTTTTTGTTTCTTTGGTAAGGACTCAATTTGGGAAGGAGGTAAAAATCATTAGCAGTGATAACGGTTTAGAATTCAAATCCAAACCCATAAGGGAGTTCTATGAAGAACATGGAATTATTCATCAAACCAGTTGTGTGGACACACCGCAGCAGAAAATGGCAGTGTAGAAAGGAAACACAGACATCTTTTAGAAGTTGCAAGGGCCTTGAGATTTCATGCAAACTTGCCTCTTAAGTTTTGGGGAGAATGTGTACGAACTGCAGCTTACTTGATAAATAGGACCCCCAGTAAGTTATTGAGCGGAAAAACCCCCTATGAGTTGGTCTATAAAAATAAACCCAACTATGATTTCATCAAGGTGTTTGGATGCTTGAGTTTTGCTCAAATTAGAAGTGGGGATAAATTTGCTTCTAGAAGTAGGAGGTGTGTTTTTATTGGATATTGTTTTAAAAAGAAGAGTTGGAAATTATATGATTTGGAAAATCATAAAGTTTTTGAAAGTAGAGATGTGAAGTTTTATGAAGACAATTTTCCATTCAAGGATGATGCTTTGGTGTCAAGTTATAAAGAGGGCAATGAAAATTCTTTAGAAAATATAACATGTATGGATGCAGATTTTGGTATATGTACTGGACAGGGGGAGCCTCGAGAAGCCCAACCCACACCACAGCAATGTTCTGCAGATGCTAGTCCATTAGCCGGCATAATAGAGCAAAGCCCAATGCCCCATGGACAGACGTCTGGACAGGTGCCTCCTGGTTCAGCTGGGGCCAGTTCCGAAAATGGGCCAGATTCAGCAGTCTCAACCGAGCCAAGCAGTCCCGAAAATAGTTCACATCCCATACGAAGATCACAACGTCAACATCGACCACCCGGGTATTTGAATCAGTTTATTTGCTACAGTGCTAATATTAAAAACCCCATCTCAGCTCTCACATCAGACCATGAGGAGTTCTCAGGTACGTCCTACCCTTTACATCATTATGTGACATGTAACAATTTTTCTCCTTCCCATCAACGTTTTCTTGCTGCTATTATGAAAGTCGACGAGCCAAAATTTTATCATGAAGCAGTAAAAGATGTCAAATGGAGAGAGGCTATGACTGAGGAGATAGAGGCTCTTGCTAAAACTGGTACTTGGGAAATTGTAGATTTGCCTCCAGGTAAGAATCCAATTGGTTGCAAATGGGTTTACCGGGTTAAGTATAATTCAGATGGTTCTGTTCAGCGTTACAAAGCGCGACTAATCATACGAGGAGATCATCAGGAGGAAGGTATAGACTATACTGAAACCTTTGCTCCTGTCGCGAAAATGACTACTGTAAGATGTTTTCTTTCTGTAGCTATTGCAAACGGTTGGGAATTACATCAGCTTGATGTTAATAATGCTTTTCTTCATGGTGATCTAGATGAGGAAGTCTATATGAAACTGCCACCTGGATATACTGCCTCTGCATCTAACAAAGTGTGCAGACTGAAAAAGTCTCTATATGGTTTGAAACAAGCTCCAAGGCAATGGTTTGCAAAGCTCTCGTCAAAGCTTAGTGAATATGGTTTTATAAAGTCTTATGCAGATTATTCTTTGTTCACTTATCGTTAGGGGGAGGTGTTTATGGCACTTATAGTTTATGTTGACGATATTGTTATCGCTACTAACAATTCTCAAGCATGCCAAAAATTTAAAGAATATCTCAACCATTGCTTCAGTATAAAAGATTTAGTGTCTCTAAAATATTTTTTGGGTATTAAGGTGGCAACAAGACCTAAAGGCTTATTTCTGAGTCAACGCAAATATGCGTTAGAAATTGTTGATGACTGTGGTTTATTAGGAGCTAAGCCTACTGATTTTCCTATGGAGCAAAATCATAAACTTGCTCTTGCGAAGGGCAAAGATTTGGACGACCCAACTCCTTACAGGCGCCTTGTAGGCCGGTTAATTTATTCGACAATCACAAGGCCGGATCTTACATATGCCGTACACATTTTGTCTCAATTCATGCAGACACCAAAAGAAGAACATATGGAAGCTGCCCGAAGGGTTGTTCGTTATATAAAAGGTACTGCAGGTCAAGGACTTCTGTTATCAAGGGATTCCAATCTCAAATTAGTAGGCTACTGTGATTCAGATTGGGGAGCATGCCCTACAACAAGAAAGTCTCTAACAGGCTACTTCATCAAGCTTGGAAATTCTCCTATTTCATGGAAGACCAAAAAGCAAAATACAGTTTCTAGATCATCAGCTGAAGCAGAATATTGGTCTCTTGCAGAAGCCACTAGCGAGATTATTTGGCTCCGTTCTTTTCTAGCATATCTAGGCGTCTTCATCAACGATCCTACTCCTCTATTTTGTGACAATCAATCCGCTTTACATATTGCCAACAATCCAATTTTTCATGAAAGGACAAAACACATTGAATTGGATTGTCATTTTGTTCGAGAAAAGTTCGAAGTTAGATTATTGAAGTTCTCTAAAATCTTCTCACACCAACAACCTGCAGACATGTTCACTAAAGCTCTTAGTCATGCTCAATTTCAATTTCTCAAATCCAAGTTGGGCATTATTAACATACATGCTCCAACTTGAGGGGGAGTGATAAACCAGGTTTTGTTTTTGACAAAGTTTTCTTTTGTTTGTTTATTTCTTTCGTTGACATATTTAGAGTAGGATTATGATTTGTATTAAAGTAGGATTAGTTGGTTAAGAATTCTAGCATCCAAAGAAGTAAGGCCATAGCTGCCTAACTTTGGTATATATATATGGCTATGTATTACGTGAATGGGCAGAGAATAAGAATTACAATTTCAATCACAAAGTTCTTTAATTTTATCAAATCTCCACGGGCAAGCTGTGGAGGCCTGTCTGTGCTAAGCGTTCCCGATGAAGAAGACGAAAGGAAGGGAAATTACAGCAGAGTGTTGGTCTGACAACACTTTATTGCAAATAGCTTTTTTTTAAAAAAAACAATAATTTCAGTGTGCCCTTCTGAGAAGTCGTGGCATACTTAACCTCTTCCTTTTTTTTTTGGGCACATAAATCAACACCCTTTTTTTGTTCTCTTTCTTTTTTTTTTTTTTTTGTAGATTCGATATTTGAAGGATAGCGCACTTCGAACGTCAGATTGAAAAGATTATTCACGCCACAATTTGCAACAAAGAGTATGGACGCCTATTATTAATTTTCGACCTTTGGATAGCTTGCCCGCAAGGGTCCACCAAGGTCACATTTGATTATAAAATTCTTCGACCTTTGGATGGTTTTACCCACAAGGGCCCACCAAAGTCGCCTTTCGATTATAAATTTTCGACCTTTGGATGGCTTTACCCAAAAGGGTCCACCAAAGTCGCCTCTTGATTATAAATTTTCGACCTTTGGATGGCTTTACCCGTAAGGGCCCACCAAAGTCGCCTTTCGATTATGAATTTTCGACCTTTGGATGGTTTTACCCGTAAGGGCCCACCAAAGTCGCTTTTCGATTATGAATTTTCGACCTTTGGATGGTTTGCCCGCAAGGGCCCATCAAAGTCGCTTTTCGATTATGAATTTTCGACCTTTGGATGGTTTTACCCGCAAGGGTCCACCAAAGTCGCTTTCGATTATAAATTTTCGACCTTTGGATGGCTTGCCCGCAAGGGTCCATCAAAGTCGCATTTGATTATGAATTTCGACCTTTGGATGGCTTGCCTGCAAGGGTCCACCAAAGTCGCTTTCGATTATAAATTTTCGACCTTTGGATGGCTTGCCCTGCAAGGGTCCACCAAAGTCGCATTTGATTATAAATTTCGACCTTTGGATGGCTTGCCTGCAAGGGTCCACCAAAGTCGCTTTCGATTATAAATTTTCGACCTTTGGATGGCTTGCCTGCAAGGGTCCACCAAAATCGCATTTGATTATAAATTTCGACCTTTGGATGGCTTGCCCGTAAGGGTCCATCAAAGTCGCATTTGATTATAAATTTCGTCGTTTGGATGACCTGCCTGCAGGGTCCACCAAAGTCGGCTTTGATTAATTTCCCTTTTTTTTTTGTAGGCTTGCTCCACACATGGCTATCTTCTCAGATGAGTCTTGCAACAAACGTCAATATTTGTGCATTCGACTGGATAACAAGGATACGAAGGAGACAAAGGTGCAGATTCGCAGGCCTATAACTCACTTTTCCAAATCGAAATCTCCTGAAGGTCCGCCAAGTCTCAGTTCTTGGTCAGAAGAAAATTTGAAGACAGGAGAAATATTTTTACTGTCAAGTCACCCCATTCTCCAGAAAAGCGTCCCATCATATCAGCTATTGCACCATGACATACATGTCGGACAGAGATCGTGGGAGAAGCTTCCATGCCAAGGAGAATTTTCTTACACGCTTCTATATTGGGAATGGTTAGAAGACGTTCTCACCCGTTGCAAAGACTTACTAGTCGCCAATCATTTATTTGACGCTCTTTACGCGTCGCTCTTTATTTATGACAAGTGTTCAAATATTGTTCGAGCGATATGCGAGTACTGGTGCCCTGAAACGAGCTCTTTGCATACCTCGAAAAGCGAAGTATCAATTTCTCTATTGGACATCTATGGCTTCCTTGGGCTTCCATTGTCAGGCTTTCTCTATGATGAAGTTATCCCTCCATCTAAAGAGCTCAAATCTGGCATGGGGAGGAGTTGCACTCATTTGTTTAAAGCATATCATATTCTTCGACAGCGTTTTGATCACAAACCCACTATAGAGGAATGGATCGCATTCTGGTTTCGTGGACCAGTCAAATATTATGCTCCCACGAAATCAGACCGTCGAAGCTGAGTTCCTCTCCCAAACATTATGCCTTTCGCTCCTGACGTTCATGGGTGGAACGAATCTCATGTTGTCTTTGACGAGTTAGGCATACCCAAAGGCGAGCGTACGAAGACATTCCTCGCAGCCTTTCTTTCATGTCGGTTGTGCTTGTTCGCACTTCCAGTGAGGGATGCTGGTTGCATTCATCCTGGGACTTTCTCAGCGGCGTCAAGCATGGAAGGTGGTCAAGCATATTGTCTTTCTTCGGCTATCCTTGCGAGCATTTACAGAGGCCTTGGTGAAATTTGTCGCTCCGCTCATCTAGGCAGAAAAGGAGGTCATATCCCCTGGCGTTTTCTTTACGCTTGTGTGGCTAAATATTTCCGAACATATGACTTTGATGATAGCGTCTCTACCAACCTCAGGATGCCGAAATTCAGTGGCTTTGGTCGGGCTAAACCATTGGACCTTAACGAAGCACGTGAGCTCATCAGTTCTGGGAGGGGTTTTTGTTGGAATTCTGCTATAAGGCATCGACTCAAAGCGGCTCTCGTCGATAACGGCCAATTGTCGCGGGCTGACTTTACTTATTTTGCCAGCATCCGTTCAAGTTATGTCTGTTGCCGTTGTGAGGATAGTTTTGTTATTGAGCACTATTGCTCCCATAGGTTCAGCAGACAATTTGGCTTTCATCAGGACATTCCTGCAGACATAGATTTCTCCATCCTCCCGAGTTCAAAGATTATGCTTCGACTCCATCAAGCTTGTATACGCTATGGGACCAATTCTCGCGTGTTTTTTCGTGGTCAATGCCCTTCTCTAGAGATGAAATTCACTCGTCGCTTCCAAGAGTGGTGGTCCAAAATGTTCCTCACTTCATCAGATTCTCATTCTAGAGGGAGTTCAAAGAGGAAGAGAGCCAGTTCATCTGATCAAAATATTCAGAGAGATGAGGCTCCTTCTGGCTCGAGGCCTAAGTTCAAAATCATTCGCTCTCAAAAACCTTTAAGGTCTCCAGCTCTTGAAACAAAAGACAATACTCCTCAAACGAAAATCCCAGGGGTGGATGCTGCCCTCTCAGTCGCATCTATCTCCGCAGTTCCTATTCAGAGTGTCCCTATGGCACCAAAGGCCCCCGATGAGGTTAGATTTACTCTTAAGCCTTTGCCTGTTACAGCGTGTAGACGAAAGCTAAAGTTTATCATCGTTTGTCTTCTTAATGAGCAGGGCATGTCCAACGTTGGAGGAAGTAAATTAGACTATGGGAAAGTCGTTTTCCCGCCTCCCGACGACGCGGAAAATATCATGGACATTTTGGATTGCGATCCTAGCCCCACCGCATGCATGGTAATACATACATACATTTTCTCTCTCTCTCTTTTTTTTTTTTTTTGCTTGCCTCCATGATCCCTCATTTTAATCCTCCCTCCTTCTTTTTTTTTTCATTTATTATTATTTATTTATTTTTTATTTAGGGGGAAAGCGGCAACATGAATTTTAAGGAGAAGCTGGCATATGTTCCTCTACCATCGGAAAGTCACTGCTTCCCTTCAATTGAGCACTTGTCATCCCTTGGGCAAGATTTTCTTGGCGATGATGATGAAGCTGAATCTACACCTAAAGTCGATGCTCCACAAGTGCTCTCTCCACCACGCCTTTCAAGAGCGACACCAAATGTTTTGGCAAGAGCGACACCAGATGTTTTGGTTTTCAATGCCCATGCCGTCATAAGAGAAGTGAACAAGAGTGGAGCTCGTATGACGGGTCAAGTTATTCTTGACAAAGTGCTCCGTACCCCTTTTGAAAGGCTTCATTGCCTTAAGGGCGAGTTTGACAGCCTTTACGACTTCATCCATGAAAGAGGAGGTGATGCTACCCTCTTAAAGAACAAAGTTGAAAGGCTGATCCACCAGGCAGGCGACCTTAAAGATTTGCAAGAGAGCTACTCCGACCGAATGACCATCGAGGTGAGAGAAAGTCGTCGTGTAGAAGTTGGTAGTAAGCTCGACGCGGCTTCCCATCAGTTGGACACAGAAATTGCTCGTTATAATGTGCTCAAGGCTAAGCTGGGAGAAGTGGATTCGAGGCGTGAGGGACTGCTGAAAGAGTTGCAATCCTTAGATGATCAAAAGAAGGACCTTTGTTATCAAGTGACGGCTAGTGAAGACTCCCTTCAAGAAGCCGAGCAGGCAGTCATCGACTTGAAGGGTCAAATTGACACCCTTAATGCTATTGAGGTGATAGACCCGACCACCAAAGCTAGCTTGGAGAAGACCGAAGCTTATGTAAAGGAATCTTTCGAAGATTTGAAGACCTTCCATTGGACACCATAGCTTTTTTGATATGAATTCCTTATGTATTTTTTTTTTTTTAGTTAATGAAATGAACTTGATGTCGATCCAATGAAATTTTGAATGAGAAATTCCAGTTCCCTTTTCTTATTGGTGTGCGAACATCTTGGTCAATTTGCCTTGCACAAATGAGAAATTCAAAGAATTTTTTTTTTTTTGGGCAATCAAATGAGTTTTTTTTTTCTTTTTTTTTTCGCCGTTCACAGTTTATACTCTTGCGGGCCAGGAGTAGTACAAAGGTTTTTTTTTTTTTTTTTTGAGTATAGTGAGCAGTTTAGGCTCTTGCTTAGGAGCCTACATGCAATAACATACTAAGGATGATAAAGTTTTAAGAACTTGCCATTTATTGGCCCAACTCGTACTCCATCGGTACCGACAATCCTGTAGGCGTCGTTGGTGTAAACTTCTCGAACCACGTAAGGGCCATCCCACTTGGAAGTGAATTTACTTCTAGTCTTATGTGGGATAATTATCGGTCTTCTCACTGCGAGCACTTGATCTCCAACTTGAAGCGAACGGGGTCTTACTTTTTTGTTGAAAGCTCGTGATAAGCGAGCTTGATAACATTCCAACTTTTGTTGCGCCAGAAGTCTTTTTTCATCCAGGGCCTCGAGTTCGGCCAAGCGAAGCTTGTGATTTTCATCTTCAGTTAAGCTTTCCTGAATGGCAATACGGAGCGAAGGGATTTGAAGTTCCAAAGGTAACACCGCTTCAACCCCATACACCAGAGCAAAAGGAGTTGATTGGGTCGGTGTCTTGTGCGTGATCCTGTATGCCCAAAGAGCCTCCCCTAACCTTTCATGCCTATCTCGTTTTGACTTTGCCACCACTTTGCTTAATAAGTTGCAGAGCGTCTTATTGAAAGCTTCTGCCAATCCATTTGCAGGTGCGTTGTACATTGAGGATTTGCGTTGGGCAAACTTGAACTTTTCGCAAAGAGCAGTTACCAGCTTGTTGACAAATGGTTTGCCATTGTCGGTGATGATATATCGAGGCACGCCATATCGGTAGATGATATGGGTCCGAATAAAATTAACAACATTTTCTTTTTTGACTTCTCTCAGTGGGATTGCTTCTGCCCATTTGGAAAAGTAGTCAGTTGCCGCCAAGATATATGAATGGCCTGCGGAGGATTTTGGGGTGATAGGTCCTACAACGTCCAGTCCCCAAGCTTCAAATGGCCAGGATGCCACGGTTGGATGAAGTGGCTCCGGAGGTTGATGAATAAAATTTGCATGGAACTGACAAGGCTCGCACCTTTTTGCATAGTCAATGCAGTCCTGCACCATAGTAGGCCAGTAGTAACCCATCCTCTTGATTCGATCATGTAATTTAGGCCCTGCTTGATGTGCACCGCATATTCCTGAGTGTGCTTCCTCCATTGTTTGTCCTGCTTCTTCGTCCCCCAAGCATCGTAACCAAATGCCAAGGAAGGAACGCCGATAAAGAGTCCCATTGAAATAAAGGAAGCGGGGAGCTCTTCGTTGGATTTCCGTCTTATGCCTTGGATCGTCAGGGAGCTTCCCATGTTGCACGTAGTCAATGAGTGGTTGACGCCAATCTTCTCCATCTACTTCTTGAGCACTGATTGCATTGACGTCTTCCTCAGACTCTTCCTCAGTGGGTGTAACGACCCATCGATTGCAAACGGGGACGTTCATATTTTCCTCTGCCCCCAGTGCCAAAGTGGCTGCAAGATTGGCAAGTGCATCAGCCACCTTATTGGCACTCCTAGGAACATGCTCCAACTTAACGGTTTCAAGCTTGCTTAACAGTCGCGAGGCATATTTATGATAGGACATGAGGTCATCCTTTCTGACTTCATATTCCTCGAGAAGCTGCTTGATGACTAATTGAGAATCACCGTAGATGTCAAGGTCTTTGATTCCCATTTCGGTAGCCATTTGAAGGCCCAGGATTAATGCCTGGTACTCAGCCGTGTTATTTAAGCATAGCTGGGTTAATACGAATGAATAGGTGAGGACATGCCTTTCAGGGGAGATAAACACTACACCGGCACCAGCCCCACCGCTTCTTGCAGCTCCGTCAAAGTACATTTCCCAAGGTGGGAGAATACCGACAAAGAGCACATCTTCACCTGGTAAATCATCATTTAGCTCCCACTCGCCGGGAATTGGGTGATCAGCTAGGAATTCTGCCAGCGCTTGCCCCTTGACTGCTTTTTGTGGCACATAGATAAGATCATGTTGCTTCAAGGTCATAGCCCACTTTGCAAGCCGCCCACTGAGGATTGGCCTCGACAGAATGTACTTGATGGGATCGGCTTTAGAAACCACATGCACTGTATATGCCTGCATGTAATGTTTCAGTTTTTGAACGGCAAATACAAGTGACAAGCAGATCTTTTCCATGGGTGAATACTTCAGTTCAGCCCCCACCAATGTACGACTTAAGTAGTACAGAGCTACTTCTTTTCCTTCCTCATTCTTTTGAACACACAGTGCTCCTAACGATTGTTCTTGAGCTGCGATGTAGAGTATAAGAGGCTTGCCTGGGACTGGTGCTCCCAATACCGGAGGGTTAGACAAGTACTTCTTAATTTTCACGAAGGCTTCGCGGCATGACTCGTCCCAATCAAAAGGTGCTCCCTTTTTCATGAGGTGGCTGAAAGGATGACAACGTCTAGCTAGGTTTGATATGAACCATCGAATATATGCCAAGCAACCTTGAAGGCCACGAAGCTCTTTGAGATTCTTAGGCTCAGGCATTTCTTGGATTGCTTTGATCTTGGATTGGTCAATCTCGATCCCTTTATGGCGGATGACAAAGCCCAAGAATTTCCCAGAAGTGACGCCAAATGCACACTTGAGTGGGTTCATTTTACATTGACATTTTCGCAGACGTTCGAAAACGCTATGAAGATCTGAAATATGATCACATTTCTTTTTAGATTTGACTACCAAGTCATCGACGTAACACTCAACTGTCTTGTGGAGCATATCATCAAAAATGTTTTGCATTGCCCTTTGATATGTTGCCCCCGCATTCTTTAAGCCGAAAGGCATAACCTTGTAACAGAAAATGCCCTTAGGTGTGTGAAAAGCTGTGGCCTCTTGGTCTTCTGGCGCCATTTGGATTTGATTATACCCTGCAGTACAATCCATGAATGATAAGGCCTCGTGCCCCGTAGTTAAATTAACCATGAGTTCAGTGACAGGGAGCGGAAAATCGTCCTTTGGACATGCGTCATTGAGATCCCGAAAGTCTACACAGATGCGAAGTTGTCCATTTTTCTTCCTCACGGGGACAATGTTTGCGATCCAAGTCGGATATTTTACCTCCCGAATGAAACCTGCTTCAATGAGCTTATTGACTTCTTTTTCGATCTCGGGTACCAACTCTGGACGAAAACGCCGCTGGGGTTGCTTTTTCGGAGACATCCCCTTTTTGATGGACAGCAGGTTTGGGATTAAGCCCTGGCATTTCCTTATAACTCCATGCAAACACGTCCTTATATTGCGAGAGGAGATTAAAGTACTGACTTTCCTCCTCGGGCGTCAGCAACGAACTTATATAAAGGGGGCGAGGTTCATCTGTGGTACCAAGATTCAGTTCTTTCAGATCATCGCCCGTAGCTTGCTCCCCGTCCTCAAGGGTTATAGGAGTCTCTGCAAGCTCTGTCTCTGAGTCTGAATCCTCGCATTCTCGACCTGTGATATGATGAGAGGAAGCCATTTCACCTCGCTTTTCCTCCACGTTCGGGTCGAGGTTACTTTGTTGACCAGTGAGGATCACAGTGCGCCTTTTCACCCGCAATGAACCTTCCGTCTTAACGTCCAAGGTTGAAAGTTGTTTCATCCGTGAAGGAATAGAACTTCGTACTTCGTTTGTATCACCTAGACGGTTAAATATGGAACCTTTGAACTTTTGGGAAGACATCTTCAAGGGCTCTATTCCCTCCTTGATCCTATTGAATACGGAAGGCTTTGTCTGTGTCCCAATTCTGGTGAAGACAGATGGCCATCTTGTTGAACTTGACGATTGTAATCTGTCAAATACAGAAGTGTTCTTGCTAGGTGGATCGTCCTCCTTTTCGCTCTCATCTATTTCCTCGGCGGAGATGTGTTGAACGACTGACTGCTTGTTTTTTCGTCGCCCGGAGATTTTGACTGGCTGTAATGGTGTGTAACCAAGTCCGACTTTAGAGACACTCACTGAACCTCCTTGCTCTTGAATCATTTTTTGAGTATCATTGAGGCCATGAGGCTTGACTTCGATTACCTTCCCTAAGATAGCTGGGCTTTGGAAGTTATAACCAGCTCTTTTCATAAGCTTATATGCATTTGGATCAAATCCGTCTTTGGTACACTTATGCGACAACACCTCTTCTTCTTTCAACAAAGCCTTAGAAGAGGGAACAAACCCAGGGAGGGGGTGTCTGCTCACCTTCGATTGGTACATGTTTTGCGTTGGCAACGTAACACTTTCTTTACGGGTGTTCAAGTTGGACCCGCTATTCTTCTCCATAGCCTTACCTTCCGCATTTTCATGTACAATGCCACTGAAAGGTGATTCTCCTTCTCTACGACGGGCTTTCGGAACGTACCTCAAAATCGGTGTCATGGAGTTCGTTGGAGCAGCCACCTGTTTTGCAACCTGTTTAGCGGGTTGCGTCTTACTAGCTTCTTCATCGTCTTCTTTGCCTTGTTGTTGTTTCACACCATCATGTTCTGTGGTTGTTTGCGGATTCTTGGTAACTTTTGAGTCACCTGTGGAGGTAATCATTGATATCATCATCTCTTTAGGTGCCGCAGCCTCTTCAAAGAATTTGGCATCAGCGAAATGTGATTCTGCTTTAGTAAATGGCCTAGCATCCCCATCAATCTTTCTTTCCCCTCCCCGATAGTACTTGAGGCATTGATAAAGAGTTGAAGCTACTATTCCATGCTTGTGAAGCCATGGGCGTCCGAGCAACAACTTGTAGGAAGTCTTAGAATCAATTACATGGAAGATCGAAGACGTCGATAGGTCTCCCATTATCAGTTCCAGGCGGATCATACCAATCGCGCGTTGACTCTCTAGGCTAAACCCTTGGATCACCATTCGACTCTTAGAAAGCTCTTCCACTGTGATCCCCAAGTCGTTCATCGTAGACTTAGGCATGATGTTAACAGCTGACCCTCTATCTACAAGGATCCGCCTGACTTTTTGCTCCCTGATGTAACCGGTGACGAACAGGGGGCGGTTGTGAGGCTTGGAGCCCAACAACAGGTCATCATCAGTAAAAGTGATGGCGGTGTTGCAAGCAGCACAATGAGCAACATCTTTCACTGGTTGACCCGTACTTTTCACCTTGTCAACATAAAGCTCTGGGTGCTGCAAGACAGCAACAATCTGTTGACGTATCTCTTTTGGCAAGCTGAAGATTTGTCTCCAGTCGTCACAGATCGGTAAGGTTTCTAAACTAGTTAGAGCCTCGCCATCATTTTTGGTAGGTTTTTCCAACCTTGCTTCCTTCTCATCTTCCTCATTCTCCAGCTCATAACACGAAGTCATGTTAACAGTGATTTTCTCAAAAAACCTTACTGGGAAAAATTCCTCCAGTGTGATAGGAACGAGCGGCTCCTGCTCGAGTAAGTCAATTGGTTGGACTTCGTGTCTCTTGCTAACCTTTGACTTTTTCTTGCTCTTTGCACATCGAGGAGTCTTCTTCCTGCCTTGTCTCTTTCTTTGGCGAAGGGGCGGTGGCTGAGTTTGTTTTGGATTCCTTGGCCTCCTTCGAGTGACAAGCGTCCACCCTTCTTCATCTTCGACCGGATTAGAATTTGTCTTCATCATTGGCCTCCTAATTGTCAAGGGGACGATAACGGGTTCTAAACTTCCGAACTGAATGGTGAATGGTCCTTGAGAACGGATTGTGTTGCTCCCCCTTTGTTGATAAGATCGAGCAGGCCTTTGTTGCCGCGATGGGGGGAAGTACTCCACATCAGCAGAAATATGATTGGCCCCGGCGGAGTCATCCAGGTGCAATATGATCTTTCCATCCCTGGCTAGTTGCATAATGCGCTCTCTAACAGTAATGCATTTCTCTAAAGGATGGCTAACAACCCTGTGATAGCGACAGTACTTTGGGTCGCTTGTCCTTCCAGCTTCTTCTGGCCGCTTAGGCTCAGGGAGTTCGATAATTCTATTTTCAAGTAGATCATCCAGCATTCCTGACAAGTCTGAATCAGGAAACGGGTACTTCTTTTCTTGGAGCTCCTTTAATGTTGGTCGCTTCCGTCCAACGTCCCTCGAGGATGTTCCTTTCTTTTCTTCTGGCCTAGATTTGCCTGAAATCCGTACAGGCTCCTCAACGGAAGTGGCCATGGATTCCTTTACGGGTGCCTTGGAAGGCTTTGCGCTCTTCTTGATCTCACCTTTGTCCTTCTTGAACTCATATGAGGAGAGTGGTTTGCTGCGGCGATTTGCTATCGTCATTTCCATGCCATGTGCCTTCGTAGCTAGCTCTTGGAAGGTCCTAGGCTTGCTCATCTGCAAGACATAAAGCAGGTCCCATTCCATGCCCTGAGCGCACATCTCGACGGCAGACGCCTCGGACAGACGATCCTTGCATTCGAGGCTGAGAGATCTCCAGCGGTTGATGTAATCAAGGACCAGCTCATCCTTCCACTGCTTAGTATTTGTCAGCTCTGTCATACTAACAGTGCGCTGGGTACTATAGAACCTGTTAAGGAATTCATGCTCCATTTGGTCCCAGCTGTTAATAGACTCAGGCTCCAAATCCGTATACCAGTCAAAGGCGATTCCTTTGAGAGAACGGACAAACTGTTTCACCAATCTATCTCCCTCAGTACCAACATTGCTACACGTCTCAATAAAGTGGGCGACGTGCTGTTTGGGATTGCCCTTACCGTCAAATTGGTTGAACTTAGGGGGCTGGTATCCATGAGGCATGCGAAGAGCATCGATCCTTTTTGTGTAAGGTTTCGTGTACAGATGCGTCTTTCGGGATCCTCCCCCTAATTGGGTTTTGACAGCATTTGCGATTAGGCTTTGAATCTGTTCGACAGACATCGACGCTAATGAGGGTTCCTTCTTCTTCATGCGCTCGGCATCAGAGTCTTCGCTGCGGTTAGACTCCTTATCAGACTCTTCGCCATCCGAGCCTTTGCTAGAAGACTCGAATAGCCGCTTCTCGAGCTTCTTCATCAGCGTAGCGATCTGCTCACTTTGGCGCTTGATTTGAGCGTCTTTCTCTAGATTTTCCTTAGCGAGCTTCTCCAATGTTGCTTTCATACTTGCAAGTTGTTCCTCTACGTTGGTCGCCTCCGTCACCATGGCTGGCATAACAACAGAATTGGCGGATTCGGTCTCCGATTCAGCGACCAACTGTCTTGGCGATGCCGGTGAGGAGTCACTGCTAGTATAGCCATGATCTTCTTCACCGAAAGGTTCGAAGGTGGGGCTTGCCTGAGTTTGGAGCTCGCCCATCTCTTGACATATTGTTGGGTGCACTTTGAAGCCTGCAACAAATTTTTGCTTCAAAGAATGCGAAGGGACTTTGCTAACTCCTTTAGGTGAGCTGGAGTTGAGGCTTCGGATTCCGCGAGACTGTAACGGGACAGTCCCAACTGATTGTTTTATGGCAATCACAGCAGCAGCTTTTGCCATACTTCGGGTCATGACTCCGCTAGATGTAACGCTAGCGGCTGTTGATCCTTGAGATGTGAATCGGATAGCTTTCCTCGCCGGCTGAGGGATGGCGTTCTTGGGGGCCATGTAGAGTTTGTGGTTTGGAGAAAGAGATGAGAGGCAGAGAAGGTCCCACCGAGCGTGTCAAAAATTTGTAAACACAAATTTCGAGCCTAAAATAAATTAGAGAAGAAATTGATGAACAAATTGAATTTCTGTATTGATATTGTATGTGGGTACAATCTCTGTATGATTGTTACAAGAACAAGTATAATAAATCCTCTGATTCGATCTCCTTGAAATGATCTTGAATAATTTGTCTTAAGAGAGGGTCTAAGAGGCTTAATCTCTTTCGAGGATTTGATCTCTGAAAGTAGACGACACGTATTTGGAGTGCTTGTTGTCTTTTTGCAGAGAGAGTTTCTGAACTCTTATGAGTTCTTCTGAAAACGCCGACCCCTGAAATGAGAGGACTAGCTCCTTTTTTATAGAGGAAGCAAATGAAGACTTCCATTAATTTTCCCTTAAAAGAAAATGAATAATAATTCATTTTCTTTATCATTCGTGATACGTGGTGCTTTTTAATTGGCCGTCGTAATTATTCGCGAAATATTTAGTTTGACACGTGGCAACGTGTAATTGGGCGAAATAAAAACATTGTATTTTCCACGTGGCAGGTCTTGATTGGACAGATAATTTTTTTTTCTTGTTTTTTTTGCCTTCTACACTTGTGTGTCTTTGTTTTGTTCTTGTTATCATTTTAAGTTTCTGAATATCTGTTTCATCTTGTTACTTCCGCTATTAGTTTGCTCTAATTCCTAACATATGCCCATAGTCATGAGATTTCAAGACATACCAAACATAGAAGGGAGTCTTTCTTTTTTATGAAATGTGGGGGAAAAAAAATCAGAATTCAAACCCATTGTGCATTAGGTTATGGCCAACGAGACCCCGTACTGATCATCCCATGTTTGTACTCGAAACTTTCTAGCATGAACCATTCCCTCCAACAACGTAACTTTTACAATTAACGGGTTTCATATGAGGCGAACTACCTTTTAAATATTTGCGAGTTCCCATCACTACAGGTATGCTTAGACGGCCAAATTTTGGTTCATAAAATTACTGATATAATTCATACATTTTGAGAAGCACACACCTACCATGTATTGGGTGAGTATCTTAGTTAATGATGTTCTATTGGATGTCTATATTATATTTTTGGCATCTAACTGTGTTCTTTCCAAAGAAATTATTAAGAAAGTGCAAGTTTTGTTTATGAACCTTCTTCTTGGGGGAGGCGTCTAATGGTTATACCCGTAGACCTCTCATTGCCCGGCAGACTGTCCGCTTACCTAAGGGCAAGAGAGGTGTTGGTTTGAAGGATTTTCTCATTTGGAACCAGGCTTTAATGATTATGCAGATTTGGGTTGTAGCTATGAAGGACTTCATGTGGGTTAAATGGACTCACTCACATTATTTAAGGAAGCAATCCTGGTGGGAAGACGCCCTGAACCGGACATTTGCTGGTATTGGAGGAAACCAGTATACCTTAGGGACATCGTAAAGCCAGCTTTTTGTGGAAATACAACAAAAAGAGGTTATAACTAGTTGCTACGTCAAGTAGAAAAACCATCTTGGATTGATTGGTTTGGAACGAAAGTAACCTACGCAAACACTCATTTCATTTCTTTGGTGGATTCTTATGCAAAATAAATTGCAGGTCCTGCATATATGAGGCATTTACCACCTAGAAATATCCATCTCCTGCTTGTGTGTAATCAATGTGAGGAGACTCAATCCCACATCCCATTTGAGTGCTCATTTGCTCACCAGGATAGCACAAGTATTTTCAATTGGCTGCAAATTTCATTTATCCTCAATACCTTTGTGAGTTTGACAAGATGACTGATGTATATGAAATGTTCAAAGCATTTGAAGAGCTCGTTTACAACTGCTATTGTCGCAGTGCTATATCAGTTACAGATCTAGCGAAATAACATTATCTTCAACAACCTAAAAAGAGATGCTACTTTAGGCCTTGCTCTTTTTTGTGACAGGGAGCGCTAAGCTTACAGCTTACAGCTCTTTACAGCTTCTTACGACCCCAACAAGTTCTTACAATTTCTAATTGAATTTATGCTTGCTGTTCGAGCTATTATACTCGAAATTTCATGATTTCATGCTTTTATTTCATGTGATATTTCTTGATGATTTTTCATGAAAATTTGGATGTTGGCAGATCTTGATGTGAGCTTTAACTTGACATATTATACGTATCATTTGGCTGCGAAATTTGCACGTAATTATGTTTCAAAATTATGGGTTTTGCGTGAAAAGCCCAAATTGATTTCACGAATTATCGAATTCATTCAATGTTGATCAAATTGATGCATGAATCATGTTTCCCATTTGATTTCAACCAAACTCCCTCTAATAGTTGCCCAATTTGATAAAAAAATTTCATCAATTTTTATCAAAGAAAAATTTCTCAGCAACCTAGGGTTTAGTCTAGTTTAGGACTAGACTTTTTTATCAAATTTTGGTCAGTTTTTTTCTGAAAAATTAATCTGTCCCTTTCTCAACTGTGTTAGCCAACTTGACAAAAATTTGACCCAAATTTTTGCGAAAAGTCGCGAACTGAATCTAGAGTTTTGAGTCGAAAATTACGATTCAATTCTTGATCAATTATGATTGCTTTTTCTTGCATTTGTTTTATGATTTTAATTGCCCAAGAATTTTTGAGTAAAATGCCTCTAACAAATTTTGTAATATCTGCCTAATTTATGGGCCGAATTGGTTAAAAAGTCACCGAAGCTCAAGTTAGGTTATAAAACTCAATTTCTAGGTTAATTTCGAACATTTTTTTACAATTGATTGCCGATATCAATCCTAGAACAATTTAGGACCAATCTCAAATGAAATTTGGCATCAATTTGAACGAAAATGGTTAATTTGGGTGTTGGGTTATGCGACAGGTCGAGAGCAACCACTTTTCTTGGTTCCCGGTCGGGTGGCCTAGCTGGAGGTTGGGGATGAGTTCCCCCTCACGTGCAGTGCTCATGGCATGGTGTGCTATAAAAAAAAATTGCAAAAACTCTTTTCACAGTTGATCAAAGGGTTGACTATAGTTGATTAGGGGGGTTGATCAGGCACAATTTTTTAATTATTAGGTATACAGGCGTATGAATTTACATAATTTGATTGAACTTTTGTGAGATATTTTTAAATATCTTTTTGTGAGCGTATATTTGTTATGAGAAACAAATATCGCGTCATTCTTTTTGAGATTCCTTTATTTGAGCTATATATTTAATTCTTATCCAATGAGAAGATATGAGCATGATTAAGTGATGAACTATCTTGGGATATTTCTGAAGCATCTATCTTGTGATTATATTTTGGTCATATTTAATTCGTATTGAATTTCATGTGATATATAATACATATAAATGCTTGATTAAAATTCCTAAAAATTTTGTTTCATATTATAAGAATATGTATTATATATTATGAGAATATGTTTTATATGTTGTAACCCCCAAATTACATATAACAGTTGTGCACCCTCCCTAAATAAGTTAGGTGAGAGAATATTGAAATATCTCAGAATTATGTTTTTGACAATTTTTTCAAACTAGTTTGTGCCCATGCTTGTGCATGGGACTGTAAGATGAATAAAATTAGATATTAGCATAAAACATAGAGTTTAAATTCATTATGTTCAAATATATATTTTAATTCTGTTAGCCTAAAAATTAAACTAAATTGACTAATCCAATGTTCATACTAAAATGGTGAAATGTTGATATATATTTTACATCCACCATAAAAGGCTTTTCAATTATTAAATACATTAATGAAACAATTTAATGATGTGTACATATTAACATCTCTCAAAGTGAAGAAGAGTCATCCAACTCACAACAAAATCAACGACATCATCCTATTTGTATATGATTTATGGGAATCAAAGTCCAATACATTCCAACAACAATTTCGTTTTTCTCCATGGAAACTCTTCATATGCACTAATTTAATTCCAATCCTATTGTCCGAACTAATAGCTTCATATTAGTGAGCTCTGATTCATCTATATCATTCACAACATCACCAAAGATAGAACCCTTATCAGTGGCTGAAACAATAATGTTGTTACTTTTCACAAATAAAATTGATCATCTTTCTTCTTTTTTTTTTAAAGGAAGAAAATGAAATATATGTATATGTATAAGAAATTGAAGAGTTTCATTTTGTTTTACAGTTTCAAGAAATTAGCACAAATATATAGTACTATAGTTTATAACATTTAGTGACATTGACTTAGGAAGAAAGCAAACTCATGGTGAGTTACAATTTTATCAAAATCAAGGAAAGCATGAAACATGGTATTGTTAGAGTGATCATGCAAAGTGATTTTTCCATAATTCTATACTTAAATGCACCCCCTGCAGGGTAAAAAAAAAAAAAAAAGGAAAGCAGGATCTATTAAGGGAGCTAAGGAAACATGCATACAATGCCATTATGGATTATACATTAGTGCCTGGAATTATGGAAGATAAATTATGAATTAAAAGAACTGTCTTGTAGCTCTACCATGAATATGGATAACACTCTAGGTATAGGATCAACTTATAATCTTTTTGATACTAAAAATACTTAATAATTATTGTTGTTCTATTCTAAGCGAGTTATATGCACAGATATATTATTATATTATGGCCACAAAAAACCCAAACAAAAAAAGTTTTATGGAGAGTTAGACATGTAAAAAGGGAAAAAAAAGGTGAATAGCTATAAATTTTTTTTTAATAAAGTAGGACAGCAAGATTGATTACTTATCTTCCATGTTATATGGAAAAATTATCTAATCATATTAACCCCAACAAAAAGTAGAATTAAATGATCTTACCAATAGATGCACTTGTGTTGAACGGAGAGGGGTAACTGAAGAGGGTGTTTACTGACACTGGAGGAAAAAAAGAAAAGAAAATCAAACAAACAAATGTATATATCAAATCAAAAATCAAATCCAAAACCAAAATTTGTCATAAATTAAATTGATTAGATTACTTCTCGTCATCATTATACGCGCTAGTTGTGGTTAATGCCATTAGTAGTTTAGCATATGACGTAGATATAAATGAAAGAAAAGTTGCATTTTGTTGCTATTTATTGAAGAGGATGGAAGCTGTGCTTTGTCAGAAGACCTCGACTTGCGACTGTACATGAAAATTGCATTAACAGTATCTAAAATTAGAAAAAGATGAGATTCCCAAACAAACCATTTAGTTGCTTTGGGTCCGATTCGCAAAATAGAGAGGCCAACATGTCTATAATTGGTTGATAATGATCTAAGATAAATAAAAACAGTAATATGTATCTGATGGAAGCCCCAAAACAGGGAACAACAGTAAAGAAACTGAGGGGGAGATATAGATGCATTCATGGTGATAATGGAAACCTCAATGGACAGGTTAACTGATAGTCCAAAAAGATATGCAATTAATTGTGAGATGTGAAGTAACTGGCCATAGTTCATATATGCTGCTAGTGGTCATGGAAATAGGCAATGATAACGATGTAACCACCTACTATATCTGTTTCTAAGTGGATAATGTGAAGATAATATCTAAAATTTAAAATTTGAAATCGAATGAACTAACAAAATTTTGGGACGTAATCTCAATTAACGACTCATGAAACCATTAAAATCAAACCGTTTGCATTTATTATTCATGTTTCTTTTTTGATAGAGATTGATTATTCATATTTGAATATAGAGGCATTGATTTTCTACGGTGTTATCGGTGCCGGTGGTGACCTTGCATTCGCTAATTGTGCGATTACAATTGTTTTCATGTCGCCTCGCCACGGTGACTATAAATTGACAAAAATGAACAACTACGGGCCCATATTACAGAGGCGGCCCGAGTGATGTTGGACATGGTTAATCTTAAACTTGACTGTTGGTGGGCTGGCCTCAGTGATTAGCTGGGCTACACTCCACACAAAATGGGCCATTATGAGTCACAACTAGGGCTGTCCACATCCCTGAATTTTATGTTAAAACCGTTTTTCGGATTTCTTCACTCCTCATAGTCATAGTGGTGTTGATAGTACCCATTGCACACTCCCATGACAGTCACAGAAATTTTCATTTGAGAATGGTGATCCATGATAAAGGACCCTCACGATTTGTTGTATTACACCTTACCATACGTAGATCTTCCTCCAGCCTCGAATCTGATGACCCGCAATCCCATGACATAGATGTTCACTAGCCTGGAGTCTGTTGACCCACAAGCCTCTGTCGGTTACTAAACCAGAGGATTCTTCTAGAGCTTGATTGTTCAAGGGTTTGCTTGCTATTGCTTTCCAAGATTCTTGGAGAGCTGTCATGGGAAGAATGGGAAGGATTGGAATTCTTTTTTGGATGATTAGTTAAAACTGGTAAAGATTGACGGTAATTGATAAGTGTTTGAAAAGTTGGTAAATATTTATTTACCAACAAAGAGAACAGCACCTTATGTGGTGTTTTGATATGTGAGAATTGGTAACAGAAATTTATTTCAAAATATGGGAATTTGTTTATGAACAACCATTCTAAGTATACCAACGAAATAAATATCGAATTTTTACTCATATGGTGTAGTGTAATTAGATAGAACACACCATCACGAAATATGGGGGTCTAAATGATAAAAATTAAAATAAACTAATCATAATATATCTGTATATCTTTAGTATACTTTTTGTTAGTAACAATAGAGTTTTTGGTTTATGAATTACCATTTCCTTTTCTAGCTAGTATGTGAGAGTTAATATTGGGAGTAAAATGACAAAATTTACGACTATATTGTTAATATAAGTACATGGTTTTATAATTAAATAATAATTTAATTTTTCTTTTCCTTATTCTCAACCTGCGCCTTCTAATTTCGACCTTTTCTTGATAATAATTTTATCGAATACATGACATTCGTTTTCACTTCAACATTTAAATTATTCCGATCCCACGCTCTCTGTCATACATAAGAATTTTACTCATTTTGTACCTCCAGTCCTGCCAATTTGCTCCACGTACCAAAAGCCGCCTTTTATTTTAAAAAACCTTACGTGAGAAGTGGATGAGGAACTTGTTGAAGGGTATCCATTTTTTTTGAGCTTTCTTTATTTTTAAGAAATATTAATTAACTTTTATAGATTTCCACCTTTTTATTTTATAGTGGTTCTTTGCAACTAATTATAAGTAACTTATTGTTTATTAATGTTGATGATTATTTATTAGTACTCATCAATACTGATGTATGTTGACATTATTACCAAACAATATGCCTAAGCGCTGATTACTGCAAGTGAGTCCAAATTGGTGCTCATGAGCGTGAATCAGTTCATAAGTGGGTAGTTGTTAAATGCTAATGATAATTAGGGATGGGTGTAGGGCGGATTGAGTTGTACCTGTACCCTTATCCATTTTCGAAAATCATACTCATACCTATGCCAATATTCATCGGGTAGTTGATAGTTATACCCATTCCCTTACATGCTAGGTTTTTCAAGTTTATGAGTTTAGTTCACGTACGTATAGATAATACAAAGTGTGACCCATATGTAACCCATATTTGCATACATATTGTACTTGATAGCAATTCAAGCAAGTCTGATAAAATTAATATCCGATTAGACTTACAAAAGTTAAAATTATAAAAAAATTAATTTTTCGTTCCAAATATACAGTATACAATGAGAGTTTCATGTACAATATTTTTATTAGTTTTAGTATATTTTTATCGCACTTTCCTAGCAAATCAGTTACACAATTGAGTAGGAGTTTTAAGAATCCATATCTATACTCATGATACCCATACCAATTTTTACACACGCCTATACACATGGCCACCTAAAATCCTTTTTCGCCACCCACTCAGGTGCTAAATGACGCGGATTTCAATCGGTTTTTTGGGTTCTAATAATACTTCATCGCTAATGATAAATAGTTATGATAAATTGAAAATAATAAATTATGTAAATTTCAACAAATTTTCTGATCAAGCTTACCAAGGACACTGAACAAGTTTTAGGGAGTAGATGGATGAATTAAGGCATTGTTTAACGAGAAAAAATGGAATGAAACTTCGAGTTCATATGTCAAGTCTTCTATTAATTGACTTGTACAATATGTCTTGTGTAGTCCTTGGACCACTTCAATCCTCTCTTGAGTGGCCCAATACTGGACCTAAGAGAGTGGTACTCGTTCACTGAATGTAAAAGAAAAACAATGGAAGGACATGAGGCCCTTAATTGCCTTCTTAGTAGCGTTCCTGAAGAGGGTCCTTGGTCTCATGCAAAAAGCCACTGGAATTTAATTGATCATTCCTTAACTGTACTCAGCTTTGCAGGATTCGGCTACATTTGTTTTGGAACCTGTGACCCAATCATGTAACTCCTTATTTTTTTTATAAGAAAGGTAAGAATACAATCATATAATTTCTTATGTACTCGATTATAGGTTGTTTATAAATTAATGATTATTTAGATATAAAAAGAATATTTTTGAAATTGAAAGAACTTTAATTTTCAGATGATAAAAGAAAACATCATATTGCTTGCTCCAATTTAGGCAAAATTGCAAATTTTGATACGCCCAAATTCAAGGCTCATGGTAGGCCATGGTCCTATGAGTACATTTTTTCTTTTTCCTTTTTAATCATGGCCTAGCGTTTTCTTTCTTGATGAAATGTACTATCGTTTTCGCATCAAGTGAATGACAAACTTGTCCCTAGCAAGGGCAGGAACCAGAAAGATGTTTTGCTCACAACATATATGTTTTAATGGGTTATTGGATGCGAATAATTTAAACTTTAGGAGTATTAGACGGAAATAATTCGAACTTTAAATATAGCTTCCACTACTCTGAATTTTGTGAGTATTTATTTTCAGTAGTCTAAGGTCATTTTAGATTGTATTCTTTAGGCAATTCGAAATGATATTGCCCTCAAACAATACAAAGATATAAAATTTAAATTGCGTAAATTCATTTTACAGTTTAAATGATTTAAAAAATACAATCTAAAATGACATCTAGACTACTAAAAATAAATACCTCTAAAGTTCGGAGTGCTAAAGGTTATTTTTAAAATGCAAATTATTCTTGACCGATATCCCCGAAGTTTAGATTATTCGTGTCCAATAACCCATTTTTAATTTATTGACACTTTTACATCATTACTTGTTCTTCACGTAATCCAAAAGCCAAATGTCCTATATATAACATTACATTTTGTTTCATGCAATTGAATAATCCAAAAGCCAAATAGTGGATTTAGGTAAAGTTTAAATTGAATAATGTTTAAAATTATGATGAATTTTATGTTTGATTTTTTTTTTTTAAAAGAGTTGGACAAATTGAATAACTATAAATTCAGGTTAAATGCAAGTTAGATAAGGGAGATACGAAAAATTGTATATCTAAATTGAAAACTCGAATGAAAATAATTATAATTTTATCCAATGTTTAAAATTTGACATATTCGAGTAACCGGGTGGAATGAACTTGTACAAGCCTCAGATAGGGTCCTCCTTTTTGACATCTATCTTCCTCCATTGTACATATCAATACACAACAATGCAATTTACAAATTGAGTTTTAGATGTTCTAATGTAAACTATACTTAGTTGCATTCGTTTCTTATTTAGCTGTTTAGATAAATCATCTTAACTAATCTTTTTTTTTTTTCTGATTAGTAGTAGGGTAAAACCCAAAATAGTGCCGTAAGGCAATTATATAGACAACTGCTAAATTGCAAATATATAGCTAGCATAAAGAAAAATAAACCTCTAAAGCCCATCATAACGGCTAATAAAAATCGAAAGAAGTTACTGCCAATAATCCAATCGGTTCGTCACCTTATTGTTGCTTGCTTTCTAGTTTCTTCCTCAAACTTCGCATAATCCTCCGAATGGTAAAGGTCTTATCCCCTGTGACACAAATACCCAACTGCTTACCCAAATCCAAGCATTCTCTAGCAACTTCTGTAGGCATAGGAGAATCCTATCTAGCACTGTCACGCTTACTTTCATTAGGTGAAATACTCAAATCGGTACTGATCATCTTGACTGATCTTACGTCCATTTCTTATATAAATAAAACTTTGACCATAATGAAATCTTTTTGATTTTTTTGTAGTTAAGGTAAATTTGACGATAATGAAATGTTAGTAATGTTAAAATCCAACTTTTTTTTTTCATGTTGACATAATTGTATGAGTTAATAAATGAACTAACTTCTTTTAAATTATTAATCCTGAAAAATCAATAAAGAACATTTGAAACTAACAATCTTAATTGTACATTGCTAAACTGTAATTGAAGCCTTCAAAGGTGTCAACAACTTGATGTTTCAATTATAATCCAACTTACTTTTTACATTTTAAACCGTTCTTAACATAATAATGTCAGATCAATTAGTTTTATACATAACTTAAACCTTGTAATATATACAGAGCCATGCGATTTATCGTATTACTATCATTTTGTAATGTATGAGTTGAATTTAAGACTTGCCACCATAGTCATTTGGGTAACTACTAAAAATTCAGAAGTGAAAATCTTTTTTTATTTTTTGGTGATTTAGATGTGTAGTATTTCATATTTGTGCCCACAACTTCAAAGGAAAAGGTCCCCACAAAAAAAAGAAAAGTTTAAACAGTAAGATCCTATTTGGCAAAATTAATTATTTAAATAGCGGATAGTTGTTTAGATAGTTGATAGCATTTATAATTTAGCTGTTGGCAGATAACTGTTTAGATGAGTGGTCAAAATAAATATACTCGGTAAATTTAAATGTTGAGTTTGCTGATTAATGTAAATTGACATAAAATGATATAGATAATTTTCAAATATAAAATTTACAAAGGATATTTTTTGCCAAAAAATATCAAAAGCTACTCCTAAATGTCAAAAGCTAATACTGTTAGTTTTTCAAAAATAATACTTTAAATGCTAAATACTGCTTAAAGTATTAGTCAAAATATTAGATTATCAAACACCAAAAATTGACTGATTAGTGTATTTCAAAAATGATATTGTTAGAGTATAAACCTATTCTTGGGCCTTCAACCATCAGCTTAAGCTTTTGGTTGAGTTGGTTATTGAACATGATATTAGAGTCTTTCTAAGTGAGAGGTCTCATATTCAAATTTCAGCAGTCCTTACATTGATTTATTGCGCAAGATAAAACGAATATTTATAGCATCCACACTTCAAATCTAAAGAGCATTCGCATGAACGAGAAGATGTATTAGAGTACAAATCTATTTATAGGCCTTCAACCATCTGTAACCATATTTGATTTTGAAATGACAATCAAAATTAATTGCAGCCCTGCCTGTTCTGTGGTCATTTACTGCGTGCATTTTGCCCTGTTTTAATTAGTGCTCCCCACTCGTAGATTCTTATCATTTATTTCCTCCCATTTCTTCAAATTTTCATCACAAATTTAACGAGCTTTCCATAATATCTTCTCTGCCTCTCTCCTTCACCCCCATTTTCTCTAATCTCTCTCCTCAACAAAGCCAAAAAAAAAAAAAAAGAGGAAAAGGAATCCCAGTTCTTCTAGCTGGTAGCTACACTTCGAATTTGCATGCGATGAGAAAAGTTGGAGCCTTACGATTCAAAAAGATTGAATTTTTTAAGAGAAATTTGGGCTAGTTAGCTGTCTTTTTGGATGAAATAATTGTTGGTAATGGAAAAGGAAAGAATTTCCTGGAGAAGTTTTCTTTCACTATTCTGCCTGCAATGTGTATGCTTGTAATTGTGAGTGTAAATCACTAAGTGCATTTTCCTTTTTAAGCTCTCTAAATTGTGGGAAATAAGGAAAGAGGGTCTTAAAAAGGGGGGGGGGGGGAAAAAAAGGGGTTTTAGTTCTATATTTGAAGCAAATAATGGGGGGAAGAAATTCGGGAAATTATGAAGTGAGGGAAGCCTAGAGAGAGAGAGATGGAGGGAGGGGGGAAGAGTGGGAAGAAGGCAGGAGGAGGAGGAGGGAAGGAGAACAAACCCAATGTGTGGTTCTCCTGGAGGAAGTCCCTGCACTGTAAATCAGAACCGTCTGATGTTCATGAGCCAAAATCATCATCATCAAAAAAGAATCACAATCACAATCACAATCATAGTAATCACATAAACCCACCACTGACAAGGAGGGTATTGGGTAGGTTAGGGTGTTCAAGGTCAATAGCAAATCTAAGGGATGTGATTCATGGAAGTAAGAGGCACATTGTGAAGCCCCCCAGTTGTAGTCCTAGCCCTAGCCCTAGGTCCATTGGTAGTAGTGAGTTTCTTAACCCCATTGCCCACGAAGTCATTTTGAGTGATTCTAAGTGTGAGCTCAAAATAACTGGCTTTGCCCACCTCACCGATGGCGGCGGAGGTGGCGGTGGTGGAGGCAGCAGTAGGTCGATGTTTGTGGGGACTCTGAGGCCGGGGACCCCAGGGCCTGGAGGGTGCCCTACAATGCACTACTTCAATAACCCTTCATTTGTAAGGACCCCTTCTTCAAGGAAGTCCTTGAGCTTGGAGAAAGATCAAGGGTCTGTGTTTGGGAGTGGCAATGGGATCAGTAGTTCAAGGAAGAGGTTCTCTGTGGAGGTGGGTTCAAATGGGTCATCAAATTTGAGTTGCCGTAAGTGTGGGGAGCAATTTTTCAAGTGGGATGCCCTTGAAGCTCACCATCTTTCTAACCATGCTGGTAAGTCGGTCATTCTGTCTCTCTGCTTTTAGGAATGAAGTTGTGAATGTTCTATATTTAACTATATCTCTGTATGCTTCTAGGGATAAAATTGTACATTTAACACCTACAGTTCACTCTAGGGGAATGTTGAATGCTATTTTGGGGTTTGTTGGTTTTGTTTTTTGGATTGAAAATTCTGTGAATTCTTGAACTTTTTTGAGCTTGAAAATTTCTGTTCATAGGAACTGACCAGAGCCTATAAATCTCTTGCTGCCTCTTTGGATATCTTTTAGGTAGTACTAGGTAATTGTCTTGCTTTTTGTAAAAGTCATGTACCTATCGTTGCCTGGTTTATTGTGAAGGGGAAATGTATCTTCTTGATTCTACAATTTTTTCCAACTGGGTTGGTGAGCAGTTTTCTTCTGTTCTTTATTCCAACACATCCTTCTTAGCACTGTCCTGATTGAGCACTCAGCTTTTCTTGAGCCTTGGTTTCCATTTTTACTTAATGTGTTGCACTAATACTTTCTTCACAGCTGTTTTAGCTATAAATTGTTCTGATAGTTATCTCAGAAGCCTTAAAATTCAGCTCAAATTTGTAACCTACTTTGCACATTTATGACAACTAAATTCCGTTATTGAGCAGCTAGATACATGCAGTCTTACCCTTAATGCGATTGTTTCCAAAAAGACGAGAACGTTGATTAGATAGACACACAAGATTGCCTTTTTCTCAACTGCATACTAGCAACTAAATGAAGTGATTGGCTTGTGCAGTGACAGAGCTTTTAGAAGGCGATTCATCGAGGAAAATAGTGGAAATAATATGCAAGACAGGGTATCTAAAGTCGGAGAACCAATGTTGGCGGATAGATAGAGTATTGAAAGTCCACAATACCCAGAAGACAATAGCTCGATTTGAAGAATACCGAGAAATGGTGAAAATCAAAGCCAGCAAACTGCCCAAGAAACACCCGCGATGCCTAGCTGATGGAAACGAGCTCCTCAGATTCTATGGCACAACCGTGGCCTGTTCCTTAGGCCTCAATGGGTCATCTAACCTTTGTGTTTCAGAAAAATGCTGTCTTTGTCGAATCATAAGACATGGGTTCTTCACCAAGATGGAAGTCAAGGGTGGAGTTGGTATCTTCACAACTTCAACAAGCGGAAGAGCTTATGAGAGTATCCAAACCAATGAAACTCATGATCAGCCTTTGAGGAAGGCGTTGATTGTTTGTAGAGTGATTGCAGGGAGGGTGCACAGGCCACTGGAGAACTTGCAAGAGTTAGCAGGGCAAATCGGGTTCGATTCACTAGCTGGGAAAGTCGGTCTATATTCAAAAATTGAGGAGTTGTATTTGCTCAATTCCAGAGCTCTTCTTCCCTGCTTTGTGGTAATTTGCAAACCCTGAATGATGGTGATTTCAATTTGAGGGTTAAAATACCCTTATAACATGTATTATCCTGATATTTTGACACCCTTTTGATTGTGTGAAGAGGGGAAGAGGGCTTGTTGAAACCCTTCATTAGTTCACTGGCTCATTTTGCAGCTTAGCTAGTGCACTAATTTTTGTACTAGATGTTTGTTGAATGTCTGATTCATAGGTTTTCCATATCTCCTTATGTTATCATTTTCATGGCTTGTTTAAGGTCTTTTTTGTTTGGTTTTATTTGGTACCATTTGTCATGATGTGATCTAAAATTCAAATTCAATCTTTCAAAAGTTTGAGGAACAAATATGCTCAATTCTTCAAAGATTGTTTTCATTTTCTATACGTTTATGAGATGTTTGAAATCTTTAAAAATAAAGCATCATATAAGTTGAAAAGAAAAAGACTGCGTTATAATTTTGTCTCTATTAAAGTTTACATGAATCAGCCTCTCTACGAGCAAATATGTCGATAGAAGTAATGTTGCCTACATTCAGATTCCCCTAAACCCAGTGAAAATGGGACCTACATTAAGTGGTGTTATTGTTATTGTATGTTAATTTAGTAATGAGAGGACATAATTGCATTTAATTTCTTCTTAAAAACAGATATTCTAGACATTTGAATGGTTTCATGTTAGTTAACAGTTGAATTTGGCATCAAACTTCAGAACAGTGAATTTAATTGGTGAAGATGGCAAAGAATGAACAACCAACTGATTGGATGCTTATTTCCTTTCAGGGTTACATGACTAATCTAATCCTGATTAAAGTATACAGTTAATTACTATAGCCTCATAAAAAAATGTAGTTAGTTATTTAATGTGGCCTAATATTTTGCGAGATTTGAGGGTCATTAAATGCCACTTTTAGTGACATAGTTAATTAGTTATTTAATGTGGCCTAATATTTTGTAAACTATTAAATTGGTGAACCTGGATTCTTGCTAATTGACACAGAGAAGTTTCCTTGAGTCATCATTTGTAGAGTTGATTAGTATTAAGTGATTACTTAAGCATTTGTTTAACGAGTGTTGTTTGGATTAAGGGACAAGTATTAAGTATGCACGTGGACATGAGCTAGTGTTGAATAATATGGTTATTCTGAGAGATATCTGAGTTTTTCTTCTCTGATTTAAAGTGCTCTATATTATATGTTATATACACTAAGCTATTAGACGATAATACTGACTTCAAATGGCTTTTTTTTTAATATGTTGATCCCCACTTGTCTAATCGTGAGCAAGGAGTGACTATCCAAAGGTCCGTGAGAGTATAACGAATGCACTACATCAATTTTGATACCTTACACAATCTTTTTCTTATGAAAGTGTAGCCATTGAAATCAAATTAAATACACACAATCATTAAATAATCAACCTAATTAACGTGACAGCAAAATAGTGATGCGAACGTCATCTCATTATGAAAATATATATGACTTTTATATACGACTTTCTCCATTAAATACGTAATTTCAAAATTATAGACTGATTTTTCTAACTATAATGTCCACTAAGGGAGGGAAAGAGAGACACTGGAGGAATCATTATATGCAAATATTAAATATATAGGATCCTTAATTGCTAGTAACTAATTAAGATTTTGAAAGCAGGGTTGCATTCATAGGATAGAAGCGCAGGTGTTCCAGGTAAGAGGATGAATTGTACAAAAAAACTAATCCCTTGTCTGTACTCGGTGTACCTTTGTTTTCCAATGAATGCAGTGAATATTTATGTGCTCACTAAAATGTTAATTTTTGAAAGAAATATTATGTGGTCCAACAATTCGTGACTTATTGTATTATTTGTGATTTTTGCTAATAATTTTGGCGATATAAGATTCTCTGATATCAAAAATAATGATATTTTAGATGTCCTCATTGTCAACGTAACTTTGATAAATTAGTTATAAGGTATACTATAAGACGGAACAAACCAATAAACGTGGGTACAAATCTAACAACAGTTCAGTATTCAGTGTGGACAAAAAACGCGGCTCACATTAGCCATAATGCCACGTGTTAAACTCATGTTATATAATTAGACATAATTTTATAATGTTGGTTTGATTTGATGTAGGTTGTTATGGCGTATTTTTCCCTTTAACATGCAATGAAAGGAGTAATCCAAACAAAAATGATGAGGGATCCAAACAGAAAACAAATGCAACAATTCATCCATTTTATTCTCTTATAGTAGAAAACTAGAAATACTTACAAATGTCATGTTTGGCAATCAGTTGTTAGCTGCTTCTATTAGCTGTTTGCTATTAGCTGTTTGAATTGGTTGTTTGCATTAATCATTTGAATCAGCTGTTTCTAGAAAAAAATTTGATAAAATTAGTTGTTTCTGAAAAGTTTGTTTGTTAAAATCTCATTTATGCCCTTTCTCTACATTACTTTTAGTTGAACATGATTTTTTATTTGTTGGCCCTTTTATTTTCTTTTCAAAAATAATTAAGTTTATGTCACATGTAAAAATTAATTCAATGCTTGGAACCTTATTTTCATATTAATTCTACATATATTTTGTACTCATTATTTATTTTATTTCTTTTCAATTTATATGTATTTATGTGATACCTACATCTTACAACTTTATTTTGTTATTCATTTAAGGATTTTTTTTGGTTGTGAATTAAAATTTATATGATTTTTTTATCTAATTTAATCTTTTCAAGATCTTTTTCTTTGTTTTTTACAAATTAAAATTTGTCTGAATTTAAAATGATTTGATGTTCATTAAATTATATTCAAATAAACATAATATCAAATGTTACTACTAACTTGCATCAATCCAAAAAGCTACTCATCAAAGCTACTCATGGCATGTCTTGTAATTTTAAATGACTAAAATTATGGTTTTTGATTTCACTAATGGCTGGCATGTCTTGTAATTTTAATAAAATGTTGGACATTTTTGTTATTTATACAAACAGCCATTTACAAAAAGCTACTCATCTTAACTTTTTGAAAATTGATTTTTTGGGTTAAAACATCTACTACAAAAAGTTGTTTGCTAAATATCAAGTTGGCTTTTTTTTTTACTAGGTCAAAACTGCCAAAAATCCCCAAAAACTATTTTGTATCAAAAAGCCAATAAAAAAGCCCAACAACCAAACACCCCAAAATAAAGCTGCCTACACCAAAATCTACTCAAATCCCACAATAGCTGAACGCATGCTGAGAATTATTGTTTTCTAACAATTTATCCAATTAATTTAGGCTTTTCCTAGCAAAAAACACAAGCATATAAAAGACAAAATTAGGGTTCCCATAATGACCCTATCTGTTTATCTTCAGGTCTCCAAAGCAGTAAAGTTTCAGGTTAATTGGGTGACTGATCATTGGCCGTAATCTCTGCACGGCTTGCAAGGCTCTGCACTTCCCTGCTGTCTACACATCCAACACTCATACGACTAGTGTGATTCTTTTGAATGCTGGAAAATTGAACTAATTTGAATTCTGTATGAAATAGAAATTAAAGAGGGGGGGGGGGTTATATTTAGGGCATGTTGGACGAGATTTATTTATGGACCCCTTGCATATGGTTGGCTGTGTTTGTCCCTCTGATCAACCCTCAATTCAGTGTCAGTTCTCTTATTGATGAAAAAACATCAGGGCCTTGGTTTTAATGCGTGTACTCATGTATATGCCGGTTTGCTACGAGTCTGATCTGCCTTTGGAGAGAACAAAAGAGGATTATCACAAAGTTGGCTTGATCTTGGGAAATTGGATTGTCCCCTTTTTTTATTTTATAGATATTCACATTCATCTTCTCTCAACTTTTTTGGCAATAATTTTGAGTGCCCTCACTTTAGTATTAACTACCCTATCTTACTTGATAATTAGAGGTGGGCGACGGATCGAGTACCCATTAGATGAAGTGGGTCGGCCCATTTAAAATAGGATCAATAAAGGGCTGGGTTAATAATAGGCCGATCATTAAAGTATATTAACGGGTCGACCCATTAACGACCTATTTAGTGACCCGTTATTTTCTACCTACTTGTCATACTAATTACATGCATGCTGCAATTCGTTAAACTTATTACAAACGCTTTATATATAATAATAATTATTGTATACAGTTTTTTTGTACAACTTTGTTTCATTTTTAAAATGGGTCAAAAATAGGCCGCTTATGGCCTGGCCTGGCCCGACCCATTTATTTATATAAAAGGCCCAACCCGACCCAAATCATTAACGGGTCGACCATGATCTGACCCACTTTGCAAACAGGCAGATTCTAACCCGACCCAATCCGGTCCATTGCCCACCCCTAGCGGTGATGAATATTATACAACTCCCATTAGTTTATGTTGAGATAATTTTTGTACTTATTTTCCTGTGATTGTGATATTTAATTCACTTTTTGGGGTTTGAAAATCCAAAAATGCCTTAATGTATGTCTTATATTCAAATGATTTATTTAATTTCAAATAAGCCCTAATTTGTCTCCTCTTTGTGTCAAAGAGCTGGCTTGAAGGAGGTTGAGATCTGACCCTTGATTCGTAGGGACCTTCTTAGGGAGATGGAGGCTGAGACCAAAACAGAATGGCCGTTGTGAGGTTGAAGGTTGCGGTATACGGGTTTGTTGAGAAGTTGGGGAGAAGGAGGCTGATGTTATATGGATTGGGATTGTTGTTGTGAACTTGAAGGCTGAAAGATACATGTTGTTGAAAGGATGATAGTGGAAGATCTAGTGGAATTCACCACTTTGCCCGCAAACTTTAAGCCTAGTAATGTCTAATCAAAGGGGGAGAATGACTTTGGGATTGATGAAGAAAATGCAGACCTTTGGGTTTCAGAAATTAAGAGCACTCCCAATGGGAGTTTCAGTTTGTGGAACTCTGGCATGCCATGTCAGCATGAGTTCCACAGTTCTGGAACTTGCATTCCTTCATTTTTCTAGCCAATGGAACTCATTTCAGCATAAATGATTTAATATTTGTTGATGGAGCCCACAACTAAACATAATTTATTTGATTTATGTTATCAAATTTATTTTTGCATATTGGGTTTTGTATAAGTTAAAAATAAATTTAATTTTCCGGATGAAAAAATATTTAATATATGTTTCCGGAAAATATATTAATTTATTTTGAAGTATCTAAAAATTGATGAGTTAAAGTTGTAGTGCTTGAACGATTGAAAGCAAATGAAATACAACGTACAATTAATACAAACACAAATTTGATGATTGACATCGAAGAAAGTTACAACCCGAGTTTTCGATAATTAAAACACTCATTTAGATGATGAAGAAAACATACAATACAAGTGAATGATGAATAACCCATAACAGCTATGGTTGTGAGCTTTGTCACGCCCTATGCCGATTCCATATTTCCTCGATAAGGTCTGATTGGAGACGTGCATGTAGTCCTGGGTCATGAACTTGGGCTACTCGATGGAGGTAGGCAGCGTAGCACGAATGATGGCCCTGTTGGACATTTGGTTGTGGGGTGTTGCCCTCAACATCATCGTAGTCGAAAGCAAGGTCATATGAATCTCGTTCGTCATCGACGATCATGTTATGGAGTATAACACATGCCTTCATTATCATACCCAACTCACCTTTGTCCATGTTTTGAGCGGGACCGCGAATGATAGCGAACCGTGCCTGTAAAACCCCAAATGCTCTTTCCACATCCTTCCTAACAGACTCCTGACGTTCGGTGAACAATCTTGCCTTGGGTCCTTGGGGAAGAGGGATTGTTTTCACGAATGTTGTCCATCTTGGATAAATACCATCGGACAAGAAGTACCCAATATTGTACTCACGACCGTTGACGACGTACTCACATTTTGGAACCCGACCCTTATACAGCTCTTGGAAAACATCTGATCGGTGAAGAACATTTAAGTCGTTGAGGCTACCCGGGCATCCGAAGAAGGCGTGCCATATCCAGAGGTCATATGAAGCAACGGCTTCAAGAATCAAGGTGGGGACTCTGTAGATCCCTTTCGCGAACATTCCTTTCCAAGCCGATGGGCAGTTCTTCCATCCCCAATGCATACAATCTATACTCCCTAACATACCGGGGAAATCACATGCCTCTGCAACTTGCAACAGTCGATCAACATCAGCTTCTGTTGGTTTCCTCAAATACTCGCCCTCTTCACTTGAATGACACCGGCAGCGAAGTTTTTTATGCACTCCATAGCCGTGCTTCCTCCAATCTTCAAGTACTCATCGACACAATCTGCCGCTACCCCGTAGGCGAGCATACGCATCGCTGCGGTGCACTTGGTGAGCGGCGACAATCCACGCCTACCAATAGCGTCGTACCTCAACTGAAAGTACTCAAATCGACTACTAAGGGCGTCAACAATGCGGAGGAACAGGTGTTTCCGCATCCGAAATCTACGCCGAAAGTGGGTTTCGTTGTAGATGGAATTATCTGCAAAGTAGTCTCTGTGGAGGCGATCGTGTGCATCTTCTCGATCCCTCCGAATGAATCTTTTCTTCTTTCTTGGGCGTCGGGATGCTGAAGCTTGTCCCTCTTGTGTAAGTTTTAGAGCTAACTGCAATGACTCCACGTGAGATTGATTGTCCAAAATGGTTTCAAGTATCGATGAGTCATCACTAGAAGAGGATGACTCCAGTATGAATTTAAGACTATCTATTAATTCTGTGGAAGATGAAGAAGATGAGTCACTCATTTTGTTGTACCTGTGACACGAGTATCCTATTGTTAGTGAAATTCACGAATGAATACAGCAAATGAAGAGAGCATCATAGTTGAAAGTGAAACATTAAAATAGAACTCATTAAATAAAATTGAACATCTTAGCTACAATCCAACACAATAAATATGTAACATTGTGATGTGAAATTACAAATGAACTCATTAAAATAAAATTAGACATTTCATTGCACAACAGAAATCAGTTCAATGACAACAGACACTTTCGAAAAGAAAGAACAACAACAGTACACGATAAAGAAGATAACATTCGTTACACATCGGTGTCAACCTAAAGAAGGACTAGCATTAGACGAAGATGATGTTTGATGATATCGGCTCCTAATTTCTTCCTGAAGTGGACCATATCGCGCTTGATCCTCCGGACACATCTTAGCAATGTCCATTCTCAATATCTTGTCCTCATACTTCATTCGTTGGAGGTACTGATGAGAGTCTATTAGTTCAACTGCTCTCTTAGCTGCTTCTGCTTTCACCTTAGCGGCCTCCGCCTTCTTCTCTTGGGCGAGGACATATCTCTCCCACATGACGCTGTTCTTCACATTTGTTGTGCCCATGGTGGATAGCTCCTTCGTGACAACATCAACCGCCAAGTCCTGCGCTCTCTCCTTCGCCTTTCTTTTGGCTGCTTTCCTTCCAATGGGTCAGACTAGTCCACCAACTTCCTCTGTTGGTGTACCTTCACTAGTAGGAGTTGTTGGTGTGTCAGGGGTGCTGGGTGAGCCGGATGTCTCACTCTCAGAGTACCCACCCACCTCATTGATCCTCAAGCGTTTAGTAGCCACATCTGCAGATTGATCGCAATTGACCTCCCATTTCGGTTGGTCCTTCAATAGCACCCACCAATGCATAAGGTCGAAAGGTTTGCCAACCATATCGACATACAGATCTTGGGCTTTCTGCATAATATCATCCTCATTCGCCCCACTTGGGTTCGCCCGATAAGCCTGGCCCACACAAGCGGTCCACTTCGACACAAGTGGAGCTGCTCGATTCCAACGGGCGTTGCAAACTTTCGCTGATCACTTCGCAGCTCCATGGGGAGCGTGCTGGTTGTAGACGTTGGCGATCTTTGTCCAGAACCTCGATTTCTTCTGGTCAGCCCCAATAAGGGGGTTGGTGCTCACATTGATCCATGATGTTACCAAGCGACGATCTTCTTCCAATGTCCACTTGGAAGTCACGCCCACACCCTCATTGTGGGCGGGGTGGGGTGGAGGACCGGGTGTTGATGACGTCGTATTACTAGGTGGGAGCAGCTGATAAGGAGGAGGCATTGAACTATAGTTGAAATTTGGAATTGCAGGACATGCTGGCCTTGGAGGGGAAAGTTTGGTGGTGGTTGAGGGTATTGCATATGCGGGTATTGTTGAGGGTATTGTAGATGATATTGCCAATTAGGAGGATTTTGGACAATATTCATATTGTTCACGACATCCCGTTGTGAATTATCTCCAGTGAGTAAGCTCATGAAAGACTGTGGGTGATTGGGTTCCATTTTACAGCCAACACCTACCAATTTATGGAAACAAAACACACACTTAATGTGTGACATATTTTACAGAACATCATAAAATATTTTAAATTCTAAATTGTAAATATTTCAAGTTTAATTTCTGAACATGCTCACTTTTACACAGTTCTACTCAGACACATAATTTCTACCATATTTTGAAAACTAACAACCCATATACATTTATAAACATTTGAATCGTAATTTGGATACATGCCCACTTTTACTAACAACCCATTTTTTTTTTGGGGGGGGGGTTTCAAAAACCACCATTTACACACTTATTTTCTACCATATTGTCAACAACAACAAAAATTATTAAATTTTGCAATTACGCAATTAAATTCCAACTAACACATATTTAACTTCCAACATATTTTTCAAAACAACAAACAAAAATACTAACAATTTTAACATAACAATAACAACAACTTTAAACTCCTTACAAATGCCTTCACTTCACATTTGTGTTCAACTTAATGAAAAATTCCAGAATATGTCTACAAAATCCAACAAACAAAATATATTAGTTACAATATGAAACAAAAATTATTTACACAAAATTAAAACAAATTACATAATAAACATTACTACTTACCAAAACTTGAAATTTTTCAAAATGTAATAAAACTCAAAATTACAACAACAATTTCAGATTGAGATTTGAGAGAGAGAAAGTGAGAAAGGTAGATACAATTTTCACAATTTTGGGAATTAATAGGGAGGAATTTATAGAGGAAAAATTGAAAAAAAAAACAAAAAAAAAAGCCAAAGTAGCCGTTGGACTGCTCCAGCCAGGTCCAACGACTACTTCCCAGCCCGCCTCCCAAAGCCCAGCAGCCCGTGCATTCATTTTTCTTTTTTTTTAAATTTCCCACCAAAACGCAGCACCTCACGTCCATGGCTCCATCAAAACGCCGCGTTTCACTCCGCTAAACGCCAAAAAAAAATACCCTGCGGGCAGCACGCCTGGCCAATCTGCCATGCGTGTGCCTGCCCCGTGTCGCTCGCTGCCAGCTGCCCCAGGAAACGCGTGTGACACGCGGGCCCCACCTATGACCCGCGTGCCACTGCGCTGGTACTGCTCTTTCTTCTCGAAATTAACTAGGAACATTTTAGTAGTTATTCATCTCACTGATTTTGTGCTGCTAATATTATGCAAACAAAAGTGGTAAAAATCAATATTGAAAGGTGAGGGTATTTAAACCTATTTCAAAGAATTGAGGGGAGATAGATGTAAATATCTCTTTTCTTTTTAATTCAATATTTTTAGCAAGTTTAGGGCTTTAGGCAATGCAGACTCTCATAAGTATATGAGGTTACATAGTCGATAATATAAGCTTGTTCTTTTCGTTGAGAAATGGGGGTTTGTAAATGGGTGAATTAGTTCATGAGATGAGTAAAAGTTTGTTGAAGTTAGTATTTTTTTTTTTATTAGAGTTGGTAGAATCTGCTAGAAGTGGGTTAAAGTGAGTTGAATTTTAGTTGAAGTTGAAAGAAGTCGGTATATTTTTTTGGTATCATAGGTAGAACTTGATTGAAATTTTGAAGAAGATGGGTTGAAATTAGTTGAAGTGGATTGAAATTTATTGAAGTTGATTGAAGTTGATAAAATGGAATTTACAAACTAAAAGAACAGGGCCAAAGCGCTCTGTCAATACCCTAAAATGAGTTATTTTTTGTACAATCTAGATATGACAAAACTGAACTGAGGCCAAATTGTTAGAGTCATAGAACATGTATAAGAACATACTCTTTCACTAGTTTACTCTAGCTATTTTAATAATAAAACTTATAAATTGAAATAGGCCCTATTCTTTCAACTTGCTAAGCTGAATTGATCTGAACTTATTTTTGCCGAATTAAATTAACCTGCACTTATTTTTGTTGGATTCTAAACTTATTTTTGCTGAATAGAACTGAACCAAACTTATTTTTGGGTGTCGTAAGGTGTATCAAAGATGAAAATGGTAAAGTGCTCTCTGAGGATGCTGAAATCAATGAGAGATGGCAAAGGTACTTTTTCAAACTCCTTAATGGCGAAGTGATGGAAGATTCCCGAAATAGGGAACGAGAGTGTAGAGAGATGGGTCTTGACCCTCGACTGTGTGAACCAATCAGCAAAGATGAGATTAAAGGGACCCTAAAGAAGATGCCCAATGGGAAGACAGAGGGGCCAGATCAAATACCGGTGGAAGTGTAGAAATGGTTGGGTGAAGAGGGTCTAGAGTGGCTAACAGAGCTTTTCAACATTATTCTTAGGACGGTTAAGATGCCCAGAGAGTGGAGGTTTAGTACAGTCATCCCATTGTACAAGAACAAAGGGGATATTCAGGACTGTAACAATTATAGGTGCATAAAATTGCTCAGTCATACTATGAAACTATGGGAGAGGGTGATTGAAAAAAGGTTGCGGAAGAATATCTCAATTTTAGAAAATCAACCTGGTTTTATACCTGGCAGGTCGACCACATAGGCAATTTACATTCTTAGAAGGAGTTCATTGACCTGGAAAAAGCCTATAATAGAGTTCTGTGTGAAGTGGTATGGAGTTGTTTGGTTAAGAAAGGAGTGTCCTTTGTGTATATTCGAGTTATTAAGGATATGTACGAGGGAGGTAGGACTAAGGTTAGGATGCCAGGAGGGGTTACTGATGACTTCAAAGTTGGCATAGGTCTACATCAGGGGTCCGCGTTAAGCCCTTTTCTTTTCACTCTGATTATGGATGAACTTACAAAAAGGATCCAAGATGAGTTACCATGGTGTATGTTATTCACAGATGACATTATTCTTATTGATGAGACCAGAGAGGGAGTTAATGTCAAGTTAGAGTGATGGAGGCACACATCTAGAGGTTTTAGAGTACGTAGATCGAAAATTGAATACCTTCACTGCCGTTTTAGTGGAAGGGAAGACGCGGGGGGAGAAGTCACTATCGACGGGATGTCGATACTAAAGGTCGAGAAGTTTAAATACCTCGGCTCGATCGTTCAACAGAATGGTGAGATTGACGAAGATATCAACCAGCGCATAAAAGTGGGTTGGCAAAAATGGAAGCATGCTACGGGTGTGCTGTGCGATAAGAAGATGCCTGTAGGATTAAAAGGCAAAGTTTATTGTATGGTAGTTAGACCTGCTATACGGTATGGTTCGTAGTATTGGCCGATTAAAAAGACTCAGGTTCAAAGGTTGATGGTCCCAGAGATGAGGATGATTAGATGGATGTGTGGTCACACGAGAATGGACAAAATTAGAAATGAAGTGATAAGGGGCTTGGTTAAAGTGGCTTCCATCGAAGATAAGATGAGAGAAATAAGACTTAGATGGTTTGGCCATATGAAAAGAAAGAATATGGATGCCCTAGTGAGGAGCTATGAGAGAATTAACACCTTCGTAGGTAAAAGAGGGAGAGGTTAACCAAAGAAGAGTTTGGATGAGGTGACTAGAGAGGATCTGAAAGTTGTAAGATTGACGGAGGACATGACCCAGGATAGGAGTCTTTGGCGGGATAGGATTAAGATCTTAAATCTCTATTTTTTTGGCATTATAGATGTCTTTCGGTTGCAGTAGGGCATGTTTGGGGGTGGGTTTTATGTTGTCATGTGGTTTGCAGGTAGCATTTACTTCTGGGAGAGTTATTAACCGCCCTCCACAGCTAAGGTATGATTCCTCTCTCTGCTTTATTTTTCCATTGTTTGGATAGCTTCGACCTCTCGTTTTATTTGCGTAACAGTAGTTTTTTCCATTTATCTTTTTCTCAAAACCTCTCTTTTCAAAAAGTTTTCACAAAATCTAGTTTTGTGGGTCTCATGGAATCAGCCTCTCTATGGGTAGAGATACCGGTAGAGGTAAGGCTGCCTATATCTGGATCTCCCCAGACCCCACGAAAGCAGGACCCACACTGGGAGGTGGCATGGTGGTGGTGTAGAACTAAACCAAACTTGTTTTTTTACTGAACTAAATGGGACTCATTTTGGAAAAAATAAGTAGAAAAACAAAGGTCATATTATCATAAAATAGTAAAGCACTCCTGATGCATAAACAAAGATGTGAAAAAATTTGATCATATACTGTAAATCAATAATTATAAACTTACCATGCATGTGTAGCAGAAATTTCAGTAATAAATGATTTTAAGTCCTTTTTTTTTTTTAACATAGATTTTCTTGTGACATCCTAATAACCAAATAATCTGATATGAAAATTCATAATTCAGCGCGTAGGTGAGATCGCCAAAACTCTAATGGCTTATTTGGTTCTCTGTAATAAAAATGTTAATGATGATTTCATTACCATATTTGATTACTATTAAGGGGTATAATCAAGAATTATTGGAGTATAAAAGTAGATATTGTTTCACATTGTTAAAATTCAAAAAATATGATAGTAGGTATTGTCCCACATTAATAAAATTAAAAAGTTTGAGCATGCATATAAGTTTGTGAGTTACTCCATCCATTGCTAATTAGTTTTATGTTGGAATCTCATTTGAGTTTATATACATAACTCGTTTGTTGAAAGCCCATACATAAAACTTAACAAGAATACATTGTAATTACATTTAACTCAAATTATGTAAATACAATTACTTGACTTTTTCTAAACTATTGTGATTGCATACTTTTGAATCAAAGTCTATCCAATCATAAGCTATCATATTTGGAAACTTTCTCTTTCTTCTCTCCATTGTCTCTCCTGTGCTTCCCATCTTTTAGTACTACACCACCACGTTTTGAAATGTTTGAAGCCCCCTCATCCCCTCTTCTCTCTCCTCTTTATATTAGATAAAGTTTAACTCAAACTATTATCATGTTCTTGTAATTGTATTTTTGTATATTCTAGACATTATTATCATCTCTCTCTCTCTCTCTCTCTCTCACTCTCTCACACACTCACACACACACACATCATCATCATCATCATCATCATCATCATCCTCTACTTTCTAAATTTGAACAATATTATATTGTTGTAATTTAAAAGAAATGGAGTGAAATAAGCCTCATGTGAAGCATCATCATCATGATGTTAAGATATTAGATGATAATTATCAATAAAACTACAAATAATTAAAGTAGGCAAAATAAAATGCGAATTGACTTCACACCAATTAAATATTATTTGCAAATGAATTTATCCCATTATAATTGTGAAACCTTGTAACCAAATATTGCAATGAAATTATTATTCTTTTCCATTACACTGACAATTACATTATATGATTGATTTCGTTACGTAGTAATTACATTACTTTCAACCAAACGTCACATATAATATATTGGATATGCCATACATCACAGCTAGAATAGATAGGCATTTAAGTCACCTCAGTTATGGTTGCATTTTCCTCGCCTTTTGACTTCTGAATTTTTTAAGTTAATCAATAACAGAACTAGAAGGCAAGAAAATCTCACGCAATGTTACTGTTCAGTACTTGTGAACGGTCACTTTCGTCACCCTCAAATTATGGCATCAATTTTTATTTTCTTCCATGCATATGTTGTGCATATGGGTTATTAGGGTTAATACTAACTGTGATTACTATTTCCTTTGTAATAAAGGCTTAAAAATAGAAGTAAAATAGCTTTCAATTAAAATTTTGGTATTGATTTTTTTAAAAAAACTTAGCTAAAGTAGTTGATATTTTACAAGTACTATGTCTTCAAAACATTCAATGTAAATACGAATATTACATAGAATCCACACGCAGATACATACATCTCAATCTATTTTGAATTATTTTAGAGTAAACTTACATGATACTCGTATATTTAAATAATTAATAACCGCTCATTTCACAAACCAGCCAAATTCCCAATTCAATCTTTACTACATGAAATTAAAGCCCCTTGAATTAACAGGACTACAAGAGGATTGGCTTGACTTTCCTTAGGCAGAAAGCTAAAGTTACGTGAGGATACAAGCAAATTCCTAGAAAAGTAGTTCTACACCACATATTGAAAACAACCCATGCTCCATATATTTGATGACAACCCTAGATTATGGCACGGAAATTGACTTAAAGTGATGCTATGCTGATTTGGCTTCTCTATTCGACTTCCACCTGTAACCTTTACATCCCCATATTACATTAAAATAAATTATACATACTAAAAAACTCAATCTTAAAAGTCCACTAGCCGTGTAATTCAGTTTTCCAAGTTGAGTCACAAACTCCTCCTAAACAAGTTACTTCCGGATGTCTCTACACATAACAAACTTAGAAGTCATTGGCTATATATATGCACCCATGCAGATGCAGGGACAACCCATCAAGATCAAAAGAATATTAATCATTAGCTTTTCTAACCAATAAACTCCAGCAAAAGCCCTACATTTTTGTGTGTTTTGCCTTTATTGATTTTTGCATTTTGTTGGCTAGCTAATTCTGCTCGATCTGTTTCATTTTGAAAAGATTTGTCAAGCAACAATCTTAATCTGCTTTGCAATAGATCTTATTTTCAAGGAAATGGAGCAAAATCAAAGCGTCTCTAAATTCCCTATGACTTCTTCGTATCCTCCTCTAAATTCTGTTAGTCATGGCTATCCACTCCATCACTATGACACCATGGCAACACATTATGTACATTCTCTTACTTCCAGTCCTTACTATTACTTCATCCCCCATTATTCTTATGCTACTGGGCGCCATTACCCGCATCACCATTATGCTCACCATGGCCCCCAATTCGGGTTTTCTCGAGCAACGATTTCTACCTCAGGGGTCCCGAATGTTCATGGTCAACCATCTTACTTGCCTCCTAAGGTACGTGCTGATCAAAAGCCCAAGTCACAAGGCAACGTTAATGGAAGTCAGGTTGAGAAATCAGATGGAAGTTCAGAAGATGTTCATGCAAATGAAGTGAAATCGATCGATCCGCGAATCATAAACATCCTAGAGCCCTTTAGGCAATTCTACAGCGAAAGAGAGGAAACCCTAAAGAGTATACTTCCAGGGCTCCATGTTAAACTCTCCGAGTTTTTCAACAAGGTAAATACGTTGGTTTTGGATACTCTCAAATCCGATATAGACAGATCTGATGCTCGGACCTTGAAAAGGAGCCTAAGCCTTGGTTCATCGCCTCTTCGCAACGAGTGGTTCAAGGTTCGACCGATTGACTCAGATGACACTGTGATTATACCTCCAGTTGGTAAAAATGGCGATGAATGGTGATCGAGATGCTACTCATGGTGAACAGATGGTTGAAGAGATGAAAATAATAAGCTCCTCCGGGTATAATTAAGGTAATGATTCAATCAAGTGATTCAGGAAACGTGCAAACCATGCATTCAAAGAACGTATTAATTAACTTGTGTTGGACTATATTATATGTACGTTTATTGTTTGATCTGCATATGTTAGTTTGTATTCTTTTTAATGTATAAATAAAAAGTGACTTGTCATTATTTTAGAAAGGATCCATGTACACTGGTTCTTGAGATTTGGATAGCGAGATTTTGATAGAAAATTAACCTATTTTGATGGAAATTTACGGTTATGGTGATAATTTCGACGTATTACGTGGCCGCCAAAAAAATATCGGTCGAAATCATTAGTAACACTGACAGATCGATTTTGACGGTCTGAAAACCGGTCAAAATTGGACTGACGGACCATATTTATAGATGACAGGTCAATTAGCATACATTTTTACAAACTGTTTGACGGATTAACAGTTCTTCAGTATGCATTTTAACGGAAAAATTCGTGACAAACGCTATTTTTCCCATCAAAATTGTGACCAATTTATGTCACAATGATTTTTTAAATTTCGAAAATTAAGGCTTGAAATTTCAAACTTCAAATCTGAAATTTTGAGATTTTGGATATGAAATTTCATATTTCCAAATCTAAAATTTGAAATTTCAACTATGAAACTTTATATGGATTTCAACTTTCTAGATTTACAAGTTTGAACTTTAGACGATTTCATATACTTATGAAACTTTAAATCTTTGGATCCAAAAATCAAAGCTCAAATTTAACAATAACTACTTAAAATTAAAAAAAATACAATGATTCAGTCTTTCAAACACTTTCTCTCTCTTTTTTTTTTTTTTTTTTTTTTTTGGTTTTGACTAACTAAAACCCATTAAAATCTAAAATCTAAAAATTACAACAATAATTTATTTAATTTCTAAAAATTACAGCAAACTTGACAAACAGATTATAGACAAAGACTTTTATCAAAGGAGGGACAAAGACAGAGAGGATTTCTTATACTTTCTCATGGTCTTGTTCACTCAATCCAACAATCTGAAATTTTTTTTAAAAAAATACCATTTGGAGGAACATTTATGTCAAGATTTGAAATTTAAAATTCAAAGTTTTAAGTTTTCATTTTCGAAATTTTTAAATTTGGACTCTTCAAATTTCACGTCAAAAATTATTAAATTTCGGATCGAAAATATTATATCAAAATTTTTTAATATCAAATATAGAAATTTCATTTCAAAACCTAATAAGTTTTAGATGTAAAAAATAAAGGATCTGAAAAATAGAGGAGGGAGAGGGAAGAGATTAGGTCGAAGAAAGAGGCCTTGATGGCCCGGCATCATCTCTCGGTCCACCATTCTCCGATGAAGTTCCAATCTTGAACTGCTTTGCCACGTCAAGTGAGGTGCAGATCCAGATCGGGACATGAGGTGTACTAGAAAATGTGGGGGCGGGAGATAGATGAGGAGCACTCCATAGAGAGAAGGGGTTGTTATGGTGGAGGAAGTGAAGAAGGAGATGGTGAATGAAATTGAACTCCCTGGGTCTTTAGGATAGGAGAGAGCGAGAGTGAGAGGGTAGTGGTCGGCCAAATGTTCCGGGGGGTTGGGGAGGGAAGGGATTAATTATGCTCAAATTTTGATGGGCCAGTGACTGCTCAGTATAATCACAACATATACCTTTTTACTTCTGAGTTTTCTCATCATTGATTTCAACTTTGGTGCTCCGACTGCCCAGATCTTTGAACCGGTGAGAGATCGTTGCTTCCGAGCCTCCTCTTCGGCGACTCTCATTTGGGATTGGCTTACGGGTATCACGATTAAACGCTCGGTGGTAGAATAGCATGAATAGCATTGTTTGCGTCACGGAAGTTGTCCGGCAGTTCGACTAATCGGTTAATTGATCTTCATCAAGCGATTCAATCAATTTCTCACGAGCACCTCGAGGCATCGCTAGTCGAGTTCTTCTTTTCGTCTCTCTTTTCAATCTATTCCTGTGTTCTTGTCTTTGTCAAACACTCCCACTATGCAACAGTATTCACGGGCCTTTTGCCTGGAGGCCTTTAATTTCAGTAGAAAAAAGTTCCTGACATCTCTAAAATTCAATTGAAGCAACGGATAACAAATACTGCAATGACAAACTCCCTATTTTACTTAGCTATGGAGACAGCTCAACCAGAAAACTTTCCTCGACCGGCCCGGGGGGGGGGGGGGGGGGGGGGGGGGTATGAATGCACAAAGAAGGCATGAAATAGCTGCAATCAGATATGCATGACAGCAGTAGAAGAAAGATGGACCAAATACAAAAAGGTAGCGAAAGGGAGCTTCTAGGAAGTAGTAGCAACTGCTGTCTCGGCTTCCTTCTTGTTCTTTATCACTTCCTTCCATTTTTCGGGACTGTCGATGATCTCTCCTGTTTTTATGAGGTATCGAACTTTGCTTCCATCCTCGAGGATCATATGACCCACCCGGCTGGTCACTTCTTTCTCTTTCGAGTATAGCATCACGTTTGAGCTGTGGATAGGTCCTTCAATCTGAAATAAGAAAACTCTAATCTCATTCATCTGTCCATAGATAGGCTAGCTAACAAAGGAAACCTGTCAGGTACTCCACACTCAGAAAACGGGTATGGTACTATGAATACTTGACCCTTCATTTAAGACTAAAAAACACTTAAAAGTCATTAAAAAAAGCAAAGTCTTATACAGTAATCTTTGACCGTGTTTTTTCCCCAAAAAAGTTTAATCATAAGCCAAAGAAACAGAGAGATGAATACATTAGTCAAACTCTAACATACCTTGATTATCTCACCTTGTTCGTCCTTCTGCTTCGGTTTCACATGCTTCGTCTTCAAGTTTGTATCCTTGACTATTACTGTGCTGTTGTGTTTGAAGATCTTAGTTATCTCTCCAATCTTACCTTTCTCACTTCCGGATATTACTTTGACTGTATCTCCAACCTTGACATGCATTTTATGAAGCATTGGCAGACTGTTTGGCTTACACTTCTTCCGCTCCCAGTGCTTAAGCTGCATGATGGCAGAATAAATGAATCATTTTGGAAATGTTTACCCTAACCTACAAGTACACAAGGGGGGAGAGGAGAAGAAGTAGCACAAGAAGATACATAAAAACAAGGCACAAAAAAAGAAAAACACATAGACCCCCCCAAAAAAAAAAAAGAAAAACACTTTGTCCCTTTCTTTTATCCGCAGGGTCTTGAGGGCTAAGGTTCATTGAAATGACAGTTTGCACAAAGATAAAAAGGAAAGGGAAAAAAAAAGAAAAACTAAACAAGAAACAAACAGAAAGAAAGAGTTTGAAGTACAAACCTTCATGACAATAAGACATGATGGCTGGTCTGCTCTTTTGATCTGCAACAAATTCAAACAAACACGCAGTCAAACTTCAAGTTAGACATCTAATATTTAAACATGTATAAAGGATTATATCCCCATCGGAAGCAGCAAGATTAAGAAAGAGAAAAAGACGTCAAAGTAAGAATCGATTCCAACTTCATCAAAGTGAAGCGGCATCAGCGCAAAACAAACATTAAGGCAAATTCTAACATCAAAGTCATAGCAAATAACAAGATATCATAAGTTATGATCCACATCAATCTTCCCTTTCTTCTACATTGGTCAGAAAATGTCGAACTTCACATGAACAACACTATCTTTTTTTTTTTTTTTTTTTTTTACAATGGTAAACAAGGGCACCCATCGGGCCCTCTATCTCAGAGGACCCCAATAGGCCAACAGCCCAAGGGGAGGGGGAAAGCCCAGGACAAGCCTAGGCACTCCACCCACTCCTCGCATTCTCAAAGCTGAGAAATTGAGACAACCAAAGATCGAACATGGGTCACGCTGTTGGCAAGCAAGTGGGATACCAATTGCGCTAGTGCCCAATCGGTATAAACAACACTATCCCGGTCCTTCTTACAAGGAACATTATCGAGTTCACTTCCTAATCTAGTCTGGAAAGTTCTGGCCGAATGTCTTCAGTGTGCATATTTTTATTGCCCACCCCCCCCCCAACACGAGGGGAAACCTCAAGCCACCTACAAATCTCAATATAAGATGGATAGCTATGGCAGAGAAGCTGAAAATTTCAGGAAAAAGGCTTCTCTTACTATGCTGGATCAATTCATTTCCAGTCAAGAAACCTGGATATCAGTCATTCCTACATTTAGACATCATGGAATGGATAGAAAACAGATGAACAGTGCAATTGTTGATTTTTGGAGTTAATAGACTTCGACTCCCATCAAAAAATAACTTTTGAGGTCAAGTCCCTTATAACTATAAGGAATCCTAGACGAGTTCCTATGAGTTCAGACCATTCAAATTGAAGAGTTACTTCCAGTACATATCGAAGCAAGTCCGATCATGGTGATGGCCTTGATGCTATCCTCAGCAAGGAGAGGGAAACAATATGTGGAAGCCTAGATAATGCCTGAAATAGAATCGAAAACCAAGCTTGGGTGTTGCTGGGATGAATCTGCCCCCCCCCCCCCGGGGTTCTTAGCGCTGTTTTTTGTTTGCTTCGAGCGGCAGTAAGTAACTCACCATCAGAAAATTCTCATTTCAAGTGTTGGCTTGATAACACACAATCATCCAAAGAAGTTGCAAATATCTTAGGATACAAAAGGATGATACTAGTTTAGGGTCAACAATAAGCAACTGAGCATCAGAAAATTCTTCATTACAGCAAATTGCAGTTAAGAAATAAGCACTTAGACATCAATATAAACTTCATAGATAATGATTCACAAATATTCACTGGAAAGTGAAAGCATTAAAACACTCAAATTGAAAAAATGAAAACACAATTGAAAACAAAATTCAAAATTACTCTCCCAAAGACGGCAAAACGGGCCAAAAAACAGTCCAAAAGGAGCCTCCTTGGAAGCAAATATTATGATTACAAACAATAATTTCATTTTCGAAAAGAGCCATACATAATTTCCGAACAAAATACAAACAATTTACCAAGCAATGAACAAATTCAACATACTGCCCAAAACCCAATTGAAAATAGCCAATAACGAGTTCAAGGACGACTTGAATTTTTTAAGAAGATTCCGAAATCAAAACAAAGCAGCATAGGTAGAAGCAAGTACCTGAAGAGTGGGTGGAGAAAGAAAGAGGCGGTGGCCAAGGAAAGAGTTTGAGGTGAGAGAAAGAGAAGTGAAGGAGGTCTGAAGAGCACCCATGGCTGCCATTTCCAACTCTGGTGGAGCTTGCTTGTTTGTTTGAGCGATTGCCCCTCTTTCTCTGTGTGTCGTCGAAGAACGAAGATGACGTTGTGGATAAAAACAGCAGCACAAGCAGCAGCACCAGCACGTCTCTTTGCTCTTTCTGTGTTCATAAAATGGGGTTTTGGGTTAAGCCCAAAATCCATCTGATTCACAAGTATGGTTTTGTGCTGTTCAGCCCAACCCATATTTATGCCCATCAGATATCGATGACTGTATCTGATTTTTCACGTTCGACACTTTAGATAAGTCTAAATTTGAGTCAGAAATTGGTTCGGTCAGTAAAAGTTGGAAAATAGTGTACTTGTTTTTTTTCCAGACAAATAAATTCAGGTAATCTGATGGGACAAAATTTTGCCAACGTTATCCTTCCTATTTCTTAAATTTCAAAATTATTAGGCTTTTTTTATACGAAACAAAAGGGAATTCGTTTTTTATCTCACTAGATAATTTTTATTTTAAAAAAAGAAATTGAGAAGGGGTTATCAATAACCAAAATCAAAATCTCAATCACTCATGCTCCATTTGGATCTTGAAAATTTTGGTGGCAAGAAAAAAAATTGAGAAAGTAAATTTTTTTTGGTGTTTGATTTAGAGAAAACCACAAAGAAAAAAATATGTGGAGGAAAATTAGGTGAAAAAATTGTTAGAAACAAGTGATAAAATTTTCCACATAAAATTGCGAGGAAAGTTTGGAAAAAGTTCTTACAAGAATTCCTAACCTTGTTCAACATTGCAATACATAGATGATATCAATATGATTTAAGCAGTTGATCAATAGTTAAATTTCTCATCCAAATTCTTATATTTTTTTACTCAATTCAAACAAGAGGAAAAAAATTCATTTTCTCCCAACTTTTCTTTCCCCTTTAATTTTTCTTTCCACCAAATTTTGTGAAGACCAAACATAACCTGAATGGTTTGTCCCCTCTTCCAGTCAAGAATTACTACATATCAAGTGCCGATTAGAAATTTGAAATTAAAGTTTCAAGAACTATAATTGAAACCACTGAAGATGAAAATCAAACCTGGCTTCGATTTGACTGGCTTCGAAACTAGACCCATCGTCATTACTAATTTCAATCTTGACTCCAAATCTCAATTCCCCCCCCCCCCCCCCCCCCCCCCCCCGGCACCCATATTTTCATATTTGTAATTACCCTCTGAAGCATTAGCCCTCCTTTACCTTTATTATCCTCCCCCACGGATATACCTCTCATCTTAATGAGTCTATCGCAGCATCACTGTAGCCCTGCCCCTTCTTGGAATGAACACCATGTCTTATTTTGTACAGCTCTTGCTGTTTGTTGCTGGGTAGTTTGGGCGTGCAGCTTGTTTATGCTATTCAATAGTTTGAAGGGATGGCAGCGAGTAGCCCAGTACTAACAGGAGCAATAAGCCTGAAACTTCGGCATAAGTAGCGAAACTCAGTGCGATATGGGGCTACAAACAATGCAGCAAAGATCAAAGGAAGAACAATGCAGAGATGGGTTCTGTTTTTCATTTCTGCATTTTGAAGCTTCAGATATGTCAGATGTACAAAGAGGCTCAGATGTTCAGCCAAAACCGCAAAAATGAGTACAACCTACTCTGGCTAACTTAGAGATTAATAAAGATGGGAGAAAAGAGAAAAAAAGACGGTCTATTTTACAATGAACTTACAAGGAACCTGAGAAGTTCCTAACTAAATCCTGAGACGACAGACTGTTAACACCCCCCCCCCCCCCCCCAAGCGATGGTTCAAAGCTGCAGCAACTGGCTGCAAGGAACCTGTGAAACCAAAAAATAAACTTAGAAAAAATAAATAAAAGAATGAACCAGAACAATGATCAAAGATCTGTGTCCATGCTGTCGAAGGATTCCTCTCTCTTGAGCTGACGAACTGGGGTCTGCCCTTCTGCTTGATCGATGTCAATAGCCACCTCCTCAGGCATTGCAGACAAGGGTGTTCCCGTATGCTTCTTGCTATGCCGTGACTTAAGAATCCGAGTTAGCACTTGGACTGTGCTTCTCATGGAGGGTCGTTTCTTTGGAACACGGTTCACGCATTTGTAAGCAAGAGCTGCCACCTCGTTCAGCTCCTGTATGTCGAAATTCCCCTCAAGACGAGGATCAGCTATCTCTTCCCAGCCAGTTCCTCCCCCCGCATTCATGGCAGCCTGTGAAATCATGCTTTCTTCTCAATGCTATGGACTAAAAAAACTGTTGTATTATGCAGTCTTTAATTAAATTTGTTAGCTTCGCGTTTAGATGTGCAATGCTATCTTAGTAGCCCTTCACACGGAAAATCGCAGAAATAGCCTCTTTACTTCATAGAGTGACATAAATTTGGATCCCCGGAACCTTATTTGGTAGAGGATTATTGTTCCTACGTACCATTGCCTAAACCCGGCTAACCCATGTCCAATTATCTGGCTCAAAAGGTTTAAAACCCCGCTCAATTTTATTTTATTTTTTTTAAGCAGCACAAGCAATATCATCTCCCCCGCGCTCCCATCTTTCTGACCAAAATGTAATGTGATTTCAAATTGAACCCAAACTAGCCAAAACTTGACACTAAACCTATTTGGGGTTGGCCTGACCAATAATGATCCATATCCAAAATGTTACAACCCAAACCAAACCAACATGAATCAGGCCAAAGAGATAACACAAAAACAAAGGTCAGTGGCCTGAGCCAACTGAGTTGATACTGACAAAACCCATTATACGCCCCATCTAACTCATTGGAGACCCAATGCTATGTGAACCAATGAACCACCCCACACTGATACGAAATGAGCATGACTTAATGCATTACAAGACCCTAACCCAAGTGGAATGAACTGTTTGCCAGGCTTGTATCAACCCCTCAGTTGCAAAACATATATAGAAGAAATGCACATTCTATAGAGTTCTTACATAACTTACCAGCTCAACGTATTCCATTAAACCTTGTAGAGGGTTCCTCGCTGCAATAAGTTCGAAAAGTAGGACGCCATAACTGTAAACGTCACTCTTCTTTGTAAAAGTTCTCGTGCATATATACTCGGGATCAAGATACCCAAAAGTCCCTCTCAAGTTGGATGCATGCCCATCAACCATCTCCTCCCGTGAAAGCCCAAAGTCAGACACCTAGACCGAACAGAAAAATCAACTGAACTTGGCTATTTAAAAAACAAAGTCATCAATGCCTCCATTTTGACCCAAAGTACTATGGATTATGAAGAATTTAGCGACATACTGTGGAGTTATAGGTACAAGCAATTTATAAATGTAAAAATAGTTAATTAAATATTTCAAAATTTTTCTTTTTCCTTATCAAAAAAGAATTTAGCGACATACTCTTGCTCTCATAGACTGATCCAACAAGATGTTGGAAGATTTGATGTCACGATGTATTACAGGGGGGACCGCCTGAAATACAAGTTTGGAGGAATAAAAAAGGTTTAGTTTAACAGACAATGAGCACCAGAAAATAGAAGGAATAGGTAACTCCAACAAATAAAAACTTACACCATCGTGAAGATACTCCACACCTCTTGCCACATCTAGTGCTGTATGAACCCTGCGATCCCAGCTCAAAGGTTCCATCTTTTCATCTGGATTAGAACAAAACTCACATATTAGCAGCCACACATTTTCAAGGACCACAACTCCAAAGTTAACCAAACAGACACTGTAATATAGGTCACAGCAGAAAATGATTCTTGGGTGTCCTAGACCGTAAAAATCATAAGGAATGGATCTTGCACCATCATAACAGAACACCATTCAGCATTGGTATCAGGCTTAGACTTCAGAATGTGTACATAATTTGCACATAAGTTTCGAAATCATGAATTGATGTGCCCCTTCATCAGAGTGATTTTACAAGTTGACTTTGACTAATATTAAAAAAAAAAAAGCTAAAAGAAAATACAACTGTTCAGAACTATATTAAATCCAGACTTCTAGTTTCGGCAACCCAAAATAGAAAGTAGGGATGTCATATGAAACAGGGAATAACAAACTCATTATATCCTAATCGATGAAAACAGTCCATTTCCTTCCTCCATCCCCACAGCTACAAAGTAGCATGACACATGATGCTTTAGCTACTTCATGTAAAAGAGCAATGCTGCAAGCTTCTATGTCAGATAGATAAATGAATAGACAACTCAATATGGGCTTTCGTATTAAGGACAGGGTTGCAATGGGAGGGTCTGCCCTCTAGATTGATCAGTACAACAGAGTTATCATCACGTCAAATCCAAGAGACATGAATTACCTAGACAGTAAACAGCAACTTGGCAAACTAGAAAACAAATGTATAACTAATTTTCATGCATGGAAGCTCGAAGTATCCTTCCTTGGGTCCAACCAACTTTAGAGCAAGGAACCAGTCACACCGGTACGTCACAGGCTCTACTGAACAGAATATCATGGAACGCAACCTGAAGATATAATCTACATTTCACTCAATATGTTTGGTAGAAAGTTAATTTGCTTCTGTAAAATGTGTAAAATGTTACTTCAGCTAATTACAATAATGATGATAGATAAGAACGATTAACCTGCCCACATAAATAATCACTCTCATAAAAGTTATTTGGATATATTTACAGGCGTTCTTTTCTCAATTAATAGTAAGTTAAAACTCAAAACTTGTGATGACTGCAATCATAAAGGCATCACATCCTAAGGTGTTAGGTGTCATAGAAACTTAGATGGCAGAAAACGAGAGGGGGGTTCATCGATGACTTACTGTACAAATGGGAAGCTAGGTTGCCATTGCTCATGTAGGCATAGATAAGCATATTTTTTCCCTTGTCTGCACAATATCCAACCAAATTCAGAAGATTTCTGTGATGCAGCCTTCCAAGTAGCTTAACCTGAGAACAGGAACCAGGACCAGATGGAGGAGAACCAAAACCTATTAGATCATCAGAAGGAGAGTTACTGCCGCAGGGTGGGGGGGCGCTGAGGTTTGCATACGTCACTCTTTCGAACACAAACTAGATTTAATGTCACCACGATAATACAGAATACCTGGTGCATCTATAAGAATGCATTAATTTATTAGGTACCAAATCTGTATCATTACCTCTGTTTGGAACTCTTTCTCCCCTTGCTTTGAATCAGATGCAAGCACCTTCACAGCAACAGTTTCGCCAGTTGACATCTGTGCTTTGTATACAGGACCAAATGCTCCCTGGCCAATCAATGTGGTGAAATTCTGTGTTGCTTTCTGCAAATCTCTGCAAGAAGAATCAGCAAATGCATAGCCGTCAAAAATCCACACTTTGGACAACAATTTCATTTCATGATGGCATCCCCTCCCAACAATGATGGAAACAATGACAAAGAAAGGTGTAAACAGAAGAGGATAAGGATCCTAGATTGTCGAACGTATCATTAATATCGGAATGGTACACGATATTCCCTAGTCCCAAAGATATGGTAAAAGTTACTAATGGTATCTGTTCCAAAACGTAGTCAAGATTCAGTCAGAATCACCCATGCACAAGATAGCATGAGAGGTAAATTATAGCAGGTTAGGAAAGAACAATAATTTTGTTCCTTTATTTTTCACCTTTTTCATTCCAAAAGAAGAACCAATTGTTGATCATACAATTCAGGCAAAGCAATTAAAACAGTTTAACATAGAAAGATGAAGCACATTAGAAAGTACCTGTTCTGCTTACGCATTTAATCTAACCATTGGTCAAGGAAGATATCATTATCACTTACTGGCAATAATTTTGCCTAGCAAGCGATTTATTGCGAATCCACAGAAGCATCAGTTATAATATGAAACTTCCTGCTAAAACCCTCAATGCAGTACTATCTATAAACCTCTGAAAGATGAAAGTTATTCAGTTAGAACAATTACAGAATATGAATTTTACAGGGAAAATACCTGTAACAGTACTCAGGTATGCCAGAAGCGGAAACAACACTACTCTTTTTAAATCCATCAAACCACAAGGACATCCCGTTGACACTTTTCTCATAGTGCCTTGGTGAATCGGCACCCATGGTAGAGTCCGATAGGACTGTGCAAGTATCAACACCATTAGTCCGGATAGGAAGCGTTGCAGCTCTCCTAGAACTGCTGCTGTTTATCTGTGCACGTTTCCGCTGATATCTAATGCAATACAAGGCTAAGATGGCCAAAAACACACCAATTACCACCCCAATGGAAATGCCAAGTATCAACCCAGATGATTCAGCCTTCATTGCCTTTCTTTGTGCTATTGCTATGTGTTGAAGAGTATATGATCCATCAAGTCAAGCTGCAAAAACATATCATAGGCAGTTAGGTTACAGTAGATTATAATACAAAAGGAATGCGCCATAAAGATTCTGCAATTTCAGCCATAAGTACCTAGATTCTGCAGCACAAATATGAATGGGGGGAACAGCATCCACAAGGGGGTAGCAGTTTCAACTTTTCAAACCCACTTGAAACCCCATTAGAATCATCATGAAATTCATTGAGAAATTAGAATGGAGAAGAGAATGCACTTATTCAAAATTTCAAAAAGACCAGCTTCCAGCACAAATAACTGATTAATCCGTGTGTAAAAACGCTGGCTTTTACGTTAGCTGATCAGCAATCAACACATGTAAAGCAACCAAAAAAAAAAAATTTTAAATAGAGAAAATTCAAAAGTGTCTACAAGCTGGATTCATTCATTCGGCTATCCTGACATTCAAAATTTAGTCAATCTACCACAAACACAAGACACTAAAAAGCATCAAAATTCACCCAAAAAAGCTTTCCTGACCTCCCCCCCCCCTTGGGGATTTGTGAGGAGTTGCTTCAAATTGAATTCCTTTGTTCAACATATGAAAGCATCCAGAAAAGATTTTCCCCTTCTCTCTTTTTCAAACAGAACATTCAAAAGCACGAAAGGAATAATGAAAGCTGGATCCATTTTTTTCCTTGAAACAATCCTCAAAATTCAAAACTACATTCATATAGATACTGGAAATACAAAAAAAAAAAATCATAAAATTCGACTCAAAAAACCCAGCAATAACCTTTTGTCTTTCTGACCCTTTTCTTCACTATGGGTATTAACTTCAAAAATCCTCTCAAAAGCAGCATCAGCATCAACAACCAGAATTCCCAGCCCCCACTACTACAAACCAAGCAAACACTACAATTCTATGTCTCACACAAATGACCAGACAAGATAATTTACAAAGAAGATCAGTCCTTGTCTCAGATCGAACGTGAAAATCCGGCTTCAAGAAGAGATTAAACCGCTCTAGCAATCTCGAGGCGAGAGAAAGACAAGTCACCAGAACTCAAAAGTGGGGTTACCAAGTCACCGAAAATTACCAGTTGAAATGTGGGGAAGCCCAAACTTGAATGAAATCACGAAAGGCACGTTAATGCTGAAAACTTGTCAAGAAACTGCCTTACTTTGACGAATTCAAAATAATTTGCGCATGAGAGAGAGAGAGAGACGAGAGAGGAAGAGAGGTAGAATTTGAAGAGGGTTCTCCCTCCAAATGACTATCCTCTGTAGTGATGTGAGTCCTGTGCCCTTAGTAGTGTACGAGTTACTATGCCATATTTCGACTGCCGCGAGCGCTAAGGACAACTTTAAATATTTATGATTTGTCTTTTACCACACCCTAACAAAACACAAAAAAGAATAGGAGAAAAAAGTCTTCTTCTTTTTTTTTTTTTTTGTTTTGCAAAGAGAAAACTCTTGCTTCACCACAAAAAGAAATAGTCCATTGCTTATGCCGCTACGGCCTCCTGGTAAATGGACGATTTTACCCTTTAAGGTATGTCTGTTCCATCGAAAATAGGATTAATAAATAAATGAAGTTAGTTGAGATTAATAGAGTTTTTTTTTTTTTGGGTTGAAATAGATTAAAGTGATATTATTTTTTAATTGGAAATAAATTAAAGTGGGTAAAGTATATAAAGTGGTTAAAAAGTTGGTGAAATGGATGAATTTTTTTGTATGATAGAGTCGGAAGTTTAATTAAATAGTTGGTTGAAGTTAGTTGTAGTTGATATTTTTATTGAAGTCATAAAGTAGGTTGAAGTGACAGTGATATAAATGAAGTTGGTTGGAGGTGTTAAAATTTGAATTTATCAACGAAAAGAACAGGACCTAAAGCATACCGTTTAAGGGTGGGAAATAGATGTTTGCCGTGAGAGCCGCCGTTAACAATGATGCGTTAGTAGCTAAGAAGCAATCAGAATAGTAGTTGCAATTATCGGAATTCTATCAGCGAACAGGTTTTTTTTTTCTTCATTGCTGACTTGCGAAAATATAAATATATGATATTATAGCAAGGATTTTCTATTTAGTTAAAACCAGGCGTGTTATATATAAGTCGTTAGTTCCATGTATTTCTACATAAATTTAAACAAATTATAGAATTTTTTTTTTCCTTTTTCGAAAAACAAATTATCATTTTATGCCGATATTGCAATTGAGGCGAATGGACTGTTTGCCTTTAGTCAATTCAGTTTTTTTTTTGGGGGGGTACTTTTGACTTTTCAAGAATTAGGATAACGAGCATGTAATGTTGAGGAAGATCCTGCAGGGCTGAGTGCCAACAGCGCGGTATGGCAGCATGTCTGGAGCTCTTGTCGACTAAATTATTTTATTATCTAACATATCAAACATTATTGCATGTGGAGAAAAAATAAGGACACTTAATGGTTTTATTTTTAAAAATCAATTAATCCATGTGCATTTCCTCTCCAACTGATGCAATTAATAGCCATTGTCTTGGCAATGATTACGGTAAACTCTAAATCATCTAGTACTATTGATTCAAGAGTTTTTTAAGTGTTTTGGTCTTTGTAAAAATTCAGAGATATGTGACTTAAAATCATTTAAATTTTCAGTAATCACAATAACTATGGAAGAGATAGATCTTAGTATTCATCGGTTACTCTGACAAATACCAATGACATTTAATGGATCAACCAATTGCAAAAAATAAATATACATGTTAATTTTATAAACTAAGAATTTATGAATAGAAAGGTAATTTCACACAATCATAAGTAATAACATTTTTGTTGTTCAATGATATCATTTTTTTGATATTTAATAAATGATCTTAATTTTTAAGCAAGTGAATAATACCTAAGGAGTGTATGTATCAATGACGTTATTATTTGCAATACTAATACGTAATTTGATTTTGAAAATTCTTGTTATTCATTTTGACTGTATTTTATTTACAATTATGGTTAATTTAGATGTATACATATCTATGTTATATGAGACATCTAGTTGCTCCATAAATACTTTCAAATAACACCTAAGAGATGTGATTGCGTTATATTAAGAACTTTTTTTAAACAAAACGATTCTAGTTTAACCAAATGTTGACCCTTCTGGCGTAGCACATTAGTTGAGGCAGTCATGTACATGTAGAGCTGCCAACATGACTATGACCATCAAAGACATACAGATGGTTATCTACAAAAGCTTTGTCAAAGAAATCCACGAAATTACATAGTTGTATCTACCAAATGATGTATCTCGAAGAAGTTCACAAACTTCTGATTGAAGAGTGTGCTCCTTTAAGTTTCGAAACTAGGACTAGAGTTTTTGAGGAAAGTGTTACTAGTACAAATCATTTAAATGATTTAACATTTATCTCTCTTAAATAAGGTTCGGGTTCAAGTTTGTAAAATAAAAAATCGGTAATAAATGAATAATATTCCTTTATGAATCAAGAATAATTTCACTTTTTTTTGGATCTTTGAATCTGCTATTTCACTGGAATCGACCGTTACCGTTAGCCCAATAAAAGATGGTAGAACTCTCTCATCATAGAATTTCTTCATTTAGAAGACTAAAATGGAGACCTTGCTGAAAGGGAATAGGTATCAAACTACTTGAACACCCTGTATTGGTAAAGAATAGTTATACTTGGATAAAATAAAGACCCAAAGATCAAAAAGCTGAAAAGTATACCGATGAGATGAATTGACACTAAACCAAAACGCTATAGTCAAAGGAAAGCAACAAGGCATGGCATAGATCGACATTGTTAGGTGCAATGTGGTGGCAACATTTACGGATGGATAAACATTTGATGAGAATTTGAATTTGGTGGGGGGGGGGGGGGGGGGTGTGGTTGATGTAGGGGCCTAGCGGTTAGCTAATGGGAAGAGGCAAGGACCCGTGAGATTGGAGAAGGCAAAGGCAAAGGCAAAGGGTGTTCCAATTGTTGACCAAAACAACACCTACTAATCACAACTTTCTCTTATTTTTATTCGAGAATGATGATCACCATGGGAACCCACGCCCACTATTTATGAAGTTTGGTGTACGAGAAGATGATATTGGTGGGCGTTGGGGAAGATTTTAATTTTTTTTATTTTATTAGTTTAAGAGATATTTAGAGAATTTTCCCAAGTTCAAGTGAACTACTTGAAAGGAACTTGTTTGTCTTCTTTTTGTTGGTAGCATGCTGAAGGGTAGAATATAATTATAATCCATTATCTTTTCGTACGTCATGAAGTTGATGTATGCTCTAATATAATATATCGAAAAGTGTTTGATATATATATTAAAACAAGTCGCATTAATGCGTACAAGTAAAAAGGATCTTGCGTCTTAATAAAAAGTTCATTATAGGTAACATAATATTTGCTATGTACAAGTTTCTTAGAATTTAGAAAAACAAACTTCGACCCATATTATCCAGGAAATGATGTTAGCACCTAACTAAGGGTCATTATATTGGGATGTTGTATGTAAATAATAATACACATGAGTGGAATGAATTATGTTGATGATGTGGAGTTGTGAACTGGTAATGTTTGAAATTATATTAAATTTAAATGCTTACCAAAGATGAGGGCTGTTCCCTTGAACGAATGACCAGAAAACAAACAAAAAATAATCCACTTTTTCTTTATGGGAGATGTTCTGTGCCTGTAACCTCATTTTTTATCAAAAAAAGTACTTCCAAATCTATAATTTCTGTTAACCCGTATGAAAACTAAATAAGAAAATGTAACTTTTTTTTGGAGGGGGGAATGGTTAATAAAAAGAAGCCAAAGATTTGGATAAACTTTACAATAAATCTTCTCTCATGTCACACAAATCATTTTTCTTTAATTATAGGTTCAAAGAACTAGAAAACGATAAGATCAGGTACAAGCATGACAAAATGATCAAGATTATACTCGAATCACCTCCCCACATATGAAAAGCTATTCATTAATTTCTCCTTCTACTACATGATCCAGACAATCTACACGAAATTTGATACTACACATACAAGATTCTACGTATTTCAGCAACTATTGTTGAATACCATCTCGTTTTTCAAAAGAGACCAAAAAACAGCAACGAATAGAGGTAACCAAATATTCTTCTGAAATCTGTTCCTAAATGATGATGGAAGTCACAGCTCCAAAAAAATAAATAAAAAATTGATGGGTACAACCAAATTGATCTCCCAACCCTCGCAAAAAATTTTGCAAGCTAGTAAGCGCCAAAAATTCATTCCACACTAATCATACCTTCACTTTCTTTTTAGCCTCCAATCTCTGTGTTCTCTCCTCATCATTTCTAACTAACCGACCCTCAAAATTAACCCAAAGTGTTCATTTTTTCTCTCAAAATTAAAGATTCTCTCCTGCGTTTCATTTAATCATTGTTAATAATCATTCAAAGAAACATTGGCTACTTTATAGAGAGTGTTTATGAGATTTTAATATCTTTAAATTAATTTTCTTTTCCTAATACTCTAGAATGCACAGATTGTTCATTAAAATGGCAATTAATATAAGGATAAAATAAATAAACTTAAATTTTAAAATGCTAGAAATAAAACATGTAAAAAATGTCATTAGTATTTGCTAAGATTTGTCCAAGATCTTTCCTATGTATTACTATTGTAATCAATGTGGCGTAATTAATAACCCCTTTGCAATTGAAAATCCCAGGGCAGCAAAATCATGGAGAATATTGTTAGTTTGGGAGGATATGGCATGGCCTTGGGGTGCCCAATGTGGAGTCCACGTTCAAGAGGTTAGTTTGAACATAACACATGGTCACTCTCTATAGAAATTGCAAGGTAACCAAGGGCGATTTAGTACCCACAAGTTATATCGGTAGTTTCCTTTTTTAAGTTCCACTAGTGCCATGTGTACAAAAGAAAAGGGAAAATGAGGAAGCTCTGACCGGCAAAGTGGCTGAATTTCAGAAGATGTCTTGGGCATGTTTTCTTGACTGGAACGAGAATAGCTATGAATACGTCAGCTTCAAAGTCGAAACACAAGCATGTGCAAACGAAACGCTGCGCACGTGAGAATGGCATTGCACACCCTCCGAGAAAGTGTAACAACGGCGTTTTCCCAGTTCCCTTGTGCCACCTGGAGCACCTTCAATCGGGTGAGTAACAAGTTGGATATTCGCTAGACCAAGTAGATCTACCTGTTTAAAATAGTATTAGTGGAGAGTTTGGTTAATAATTAATGACGGATTCTGAAATTTGGAATAGGGGTGTCTACTTGTTATATTTATAGTATTATAGGATCATTTCATTTTTAAATATCACAAAATGAAATTAGATCGATACATATTCAACTAGAAATTTTTTTTTAAAAAAAAAGAAAAAATGAAACAAACCCCAAAATAATGAGCTCAATGCTTACAACAATAACTTCAGTGCTTGTAACCATTTGATTGAAGAGTGCTCAGCATGCAAGTATCTTGTAAATTGATCAATATCAGAGGTCATTGTACAATTCTAAACAAAAGACACCTGTAATCAGCTAGCGAGATGAAATTTGAATTAAAAACGCAATTCAATCAGCATAATGTTATATATAAACCATTGAGAGCCAAAGCGAACACAATAAACACATTACTCATTGCAATCTATAGTCAAACAACATAACGATAGCACCATCTACTATCCATCTTTCAATTAGTCAGATCCAATTCGCCTTAAAACTGCTATTAATCGTCACTGTCAGGTCAATAGATTTGAATGTGTATCGGTACAAATAACTTGCGAGTGCTTATATCAAGTTCTGACAATGGAAATGAGACGAAGACGAACTATTTTTAGCCATTCACCCTATCTCAATATCTTTTCTTAGATTGTAATTCTATCAGAATATCTCAATTAAGAATTGCTTTGAACTTATAACACGAAGTTCCACTGCCTCCAAATCTGGGGGTTGTTAGGAATGACGATAATTCGAGTTTTACTTGGACGTTAAACTTCAAAATTAACTTTATTTATTTATTTTTTTAACAAACTAGGATCAACTTATTTTTGGTCAACCATTTAAAATTGTGTCAAATTTCATTCATTTAGATTACAAACACTCTATACCGTAGATGTAATGTAAATCATACACCTAGGAGTATGTACTCTCTCTTGTCATATATATCTATTTTTTCAACGTGTATTTATCATATAGACAATTTTTAATAAGTGGCGCTGATGTGGTTTTTAGGAATTTGTACTTTTAGGAGTATGATATAAACTTTATTATTCCCACTAACACAAAGTATATTAAAAATAGATTGATTTCCTTTTCTTAATCATCAAATCCTCTATTTTTGAGGTGATACTTTTCATTTAATTACACCACATTACGTAAATAAAAATTCGATATCTATTTTACTAGTATATTTAGAATGGTTGGTTCATATTATTATCATGATATATTTGTCTCTATTCATGAGTTTTGTGCCTACTAATACGAAATCTATAAGTACCATAGAAGTGTAATCATCAAAGCAATATTAAGCTTCAATCATAATCATATGAAAAGATCATATTTGAAATAACGGGTCCAATTTCTCGACACTATAATTCTCTGAAATAATAGTTGGGCCGAACTGGGGACTCAAAATTAGATATTGGGCCACGTGCGTTGGACCAATTCCCTCCCATACCTTAAGCAGAAAGCATGAGGAGCGAAAGATGGGCCGGCAAGATATTAAGCGGTTGATAGGGACTGTGGAGTCCCACATGACACGAATCATGTGGTACGCCGTACAACACCACCCCGCCTAACCCAAAGCCGGTCCATTATTTTCCAAAATTGAGGTTATCGGGTGAGATTAGAGAAGAAATCCGGCTTTTGAGGGTATAAAATATGTGTGGCTCTTTGCCCTTTTGTATTAGATTTTTTTTTTTGGGGGATGAATTCCTTTGACCCTACTTTAGCCCCTTTTTGTGAATTGGTCTTCAAATTGAAAAGGTTAGAGTAGAAAATTAGTCTTCTTCACTCCCACATGCTAAGTATGCATAACCCTCTTATAAGAAATTGAAAAGAGTATTGCATGCTTACACTTTGGTAGTGTTTAGTTGAGCGCAAAATAATTTTCTCTAAAAATAATTTTTCAATTTTTTATTGTTTAGTACAATAAATGGTGAAAATGTGATGGAAAGTTATTTTTCAAGAAAAATAATTTTCCTCCCAATGGCGAAAAATGATTTTCTTTTTGAGAGGATAAGAAGTTGATTTTCTTCATTCAACTTTTCAACAATATGATCATTCAAAATTTTTGTGCAAAATTCAATTTGAACGGTTTGGATCGAAACTTGACTATCATATGATAAGCTTAAATTTAGATATTGAGCTCTATTTATTTTTTTTGATTTCATCAACATTTATCTCCGCTGTGACAATTTAATCGATAGTTTTTGCCACTTAAACAATTCAGTTGGTTTGCCATTAAAACAATTCCAACTGTTGAAATTGACACTTGATCATCACATTGAAAGGATTAAAATATGCTCAAATTCAGATTTTAAACTCGACATTCCTTCATTTGATCGACCTTTTTGGTACCACGACAATTCAATTGATATTTTTCGCTACTTAAATAATTCGGTCAAATTTTTTATCACGAAAATAATTCAACAGTTTGGATCGAAAATTGATCATCGGATAAGAAAGATTAAAATAGACTCAATCCAAATTTTGAGTTCGACATTTTTTCATTTGGTTACCTTTTTCTCCACCACAACAATTCAATCTGTATTTTTCGTCACTTAAACAATTCATCTAATATTTTTCACCACTAAAACAACTTCAACATTTTGGCACGATCATTAGATAATAAACATTAAAATAGGCTTAATCCAAATTTTGACACAATTTTTCATCATTTGGTTAACATTTTTCCTCGCTGCAACAATTAATAGACATTTTCTACTACTTATATAATTCAGTTGATGTTTTTCGTCATCAGAACAATTTTAAGGTCTAGATTGAAAAGGCTCAAATATGAATTTTAAACTCAATATTCCTTCATTTGGTACCATTCAATCGATATTTTTCGTCTCTTAAACAATTTAGTTGACAATTTGACTTTTTTCCCCTTTTTTTATAAAAAATAATTTATCTTGTGTCAAATGACGGAAAATATAGTATGATAATCAATTTTCCTTAGAAAAATATCTTCTATTAATGATTTTTTGTTAAAATTATTTTCCTTCCAACCATACACCACCTTCATAAAAAAAAACCCTAAAATAATTGAAATGAGGATTGGTAATTGCAATTTTGCATAGTAAAATTAATGACAATTAAAGAGTGCGCATTCCTACGTTTTAAGAAAAGTTCTTGGTAGGCGTAATTAGAACAAAAAGTTTATAACACTCCTACTTCTACACACAGATTTATGCATACATATATACATACATATATATATATATACATATATATATATATATATATATATATATATATATATGATATATATATATTATATATATATATATATATTATATATATACATATATATATATTATATACACACATACATACATACATACATATATATAGATATATTATATATATATATATATGGTGTGTGTGTGTGTGTGTGTGTGTGTGTGTGTGTGTGTGTAGGGAGTAACTTATAAAGAATAGCAGTACATTAGTATTTTAATAGTATTGGAGGTATATATTGTTTTGAATTCTTTCACTCTTTCTCACTCTCTTATGCTCAAACATTGAGGGTCTTTTCTTTTTTTAGGGTATATTGCAGGTGTGGAATTGAAAGAAGTGGAAAGAAGTAGATAGGAGTTGGTAGGACTTAAGACTGAGAAGAAGTGGGTGGGAGTGGGTAGGCATGACTTGTTGTATATAGAAGTGGAAAGTAGTGGAAACAAGTAATAACAATAATGATATTAGTTATGTTAATAACTTGTGTAAGATAATAATAATTATTGATAATATCATAATCACAATCATCATTAATTAATAATAAAATTAATATTTGATTCATAATAACAATTATTAGTAATAATAATGATAATTAACAATAAAATTACAATAATAAATCTTATTAATATTAATAATAATAGTCATAATACTTAATAATAATAATAATAAATCTTAAAACTAATATTAATATTAATAATAATTATTATTACAGTTGTTAATAATGATAATAATTAATATTAATATTGATAATAATAAAAATTACTAATTGCTAATATTAATAAAAATTAACAATAATAAATATAACAATTAATAATATTAACAATAATAATAACTAATACTAATAATAATATTTAATATTAAAAATTATAATGTAATAAGCAATTAATTAATAAATAATAATTATTAAACATAATTTTTAGTAATCTTATAATTATTAAGTAATAATAATTATTAATAATTAATACCTAATAATAATAGCAATTAATCATTAATAACAATTATTAATATCTATAATAGTTAAAAATGATAACTATAATAATTATTCTAATTAACAATTATTATTATTATAATCGTTGTTATTAATGATAGTTATTGATATTAAAAATTATACTGATAGTAATGATAATTATTATTAATGTTAATAGTTACAATTATAATTATTATAATAATTATTATTTTTACTGAATATTAGTGATAATTGCAACAATAACTGATCTTGCTATTATTAATAACTGTTATTAATGTTAATAATAATAATTATTATTAATGAATAATATTAATAATAATAAAAATTACTAAATACTAGCATTATTTATAATTAATAATTATAAATATAAAAATTGATAATATTAAGAATCATAACAATAATTATTATTATTATTAATAAACAGTAAATATTAACGTTAATAATAGTTATTCAATAATTAATTACATACTAATAATAATTATGATTAATGTTAATATTAATTACTATTAATATTATTATTAACTAGTAATAATTATTATTGATAATAAATCGTAATTAGCAATAATTATAATAATAGAAATTTACCAATTAATAATAAAAATAAGAAATATTAGACAAATTATTAATATTAATAACAATAAATAATAATAGCTACAATAACAAGTCGTATTAGTATTATAATAATTATAATTGTTATTAATATTACTAATCATTATTAATACCAATATTAATATTAATATTAATATTAATATTAATAACAATTAGTAATAATAATAATTATAGTTATAATTATTATAATAGTTATTATTAATAAATTAGTATTCATAACAATAATAATTACTACTTATATTAATAATATTTATTATAATTATTGTAAACATTAATAATTGTTATTAATATTAATATTAATATTAAAAATTACTGAATAATAATAATAGGGAATATTAATAAACATAACGATTAATAGTATTGGTAATAAAACTAACAATTAATAGTATTAGGGATAATAATAATAATTATTAATATTATTAATAATAATAAAATAAAAATAATCATTAATATTAACAACTGTTATTTTTAATTAAGCAATTAATTAATTTATAATAATAATTAAGTATTATTATTATTATAAAAATTAATTGTTGTTGAAATTATTATTAATTAATAATAACTATGAATAATAATAATTATTAATTAAAAATAATTATTAATTAATAATGAAAATAATATTTAATAATAATAATTATTAATATTACTGATAATAATTAATAATAATTATAATGATAATAGTTATTAATATTCATGATAAAATTCATAATAAAATACGTGGGAATGGGTATGAGTGAGAAAGAGTAGAAAGAGATACGAAGGAGTGAGAAATAGTGAGAAAAAGTGAGGAGTGGAGTAAGAAGATTTGACACAAGAGGAACAGGGCCTAAGACATCCAAGTATACCTTACTCATCCATCCGCACCGTAGTAGCTTGGTTTATCCCCCATATTGTAAACGAGTGTTATTTCTCATGCTTGGACGTTTACTTATTAATAGTTAATTCCTCCTCGTGTGTTTGATATTTCCTAATATGTTTCATGTTGAAACGCTTTGGAAATCTATACCAATTGTTATTTATTTCACTTAGGTCTGTTTTTTTTTTTGGTTAAATCTTAATTTACTAACTTCAATCCACTTTAATTAATTTCAACCCACTTCAACTTACTATTTTAACCCCCTTCTACCCACTTTAACCAACTTCAATAATTTTTCAACCCTTATTTCCCAACAAAAAGAACAGATCCTTAAAGGTCCTTTTTCTTCAATTTGATTTTACTGAGTTTATTTGAACTTAACTATCTGAACTTATTTTTACTCATTGAAAGTTATATGCACTCTTCTTTTTAGTAAAACTTATTTAAACTATTTTTATTAAATTAAACTTATTTTTCTAAAATGGTTTTATTTGAACTTATGTGAATTTACTTATATTAAATTTTGAACATATTTTTGTGTGTGTGTGTATATATATATATATATATATATATATATATTATATATATATATATATATATATATATAATATATATATATATATATATGTATATTGGATCTATATCATTTTGTATTCTTTAACTCTTTCTTACTCTTCTTTACCCAAACAATAAAACATCCAAGTATACGAATGTTAACCGCCTTCACTGTTCCTCAACTTAGTGTTGCCGAATTTATTTGAACTTAATTATCTAAACTTAACTCATTAAATGCTATATGAACCTTTTTTTCAGCGAAATTTATTTAAATTTATTTCTATTCGATTAAACTTATTTTTTTGAAACAAATTTATTTGACTTGTGAATTTATTTATATTAAATTTTGAACTTATTTTTGTGAAATTAAATTTATTTATGCTGAATGGGACCTATTTAAATTTAGTTTCGCTAAAATAAACTTATTTTTCAATTGAACCAAATTCATTTAAAACTTATTTTTTATCAACATAAATTTGTTTAACCTCATTTGATCAACCCAATTTTTTAAAAAGTTGACATATCACAGTTTACAGGTACAAGCTATTCAAATTTTGACACTTAGGCCCTATTCTATTAGTTGGTAAATCACAATTTAGCCAACCTCAACCAAGTTTAACCTACTTCACCAACTTCAATAAAAAAATATCCACTTCAACTAACTTTAATCCACTTCAACCCAAAGGACAGCCCAGTGCACAAGCATCCTGCGTTCACGCAGGGTTCGAGAAAGGGCCTCACCCCAAGGGGTGTATTGTAGGCAGCATAATCTGACTTTATCAGTGTATTGTAGGCAGCCTAACCTACTTCAACCCACTTCTCACTATTTTAACCAACTTCTACCCATCATGCCAAAAAAATTCAACCCACTTCGAACTAGTTCAACATACTTCAATTCAGTTCAACCTACTTCAATAAAAAAAATATTCTCTTCAATCTACTTCAACTCACTTCTACCAATTTCAACCAATTTCATTCATTTATCAACCCATATTTTTCAATGAAAAGAAGAGGCCCTTAAAATGCAAAATTAAGGTCCAGTATAAAGTGTACACACGTGATTGTCAACGAGCATTGGGGTTGAATATTCCACTAATATAAGAAGACCCAGGGGCTCTTGGCTTTTGTACTAGGGTTGAACAAAAAAATCGAGCACCCAATTTCAAACCTAGATCCGGTTCAGACCCGCTGGGTCCATAACTCGGACGCGGTTAAATTGGGTCTGTGACCGGTTCCGAAATCCTAGAACCGGTTGCAACCGGGTCCGGGGTAGAGTCCTGAAAACTTGAAATTAGAACTGGACCCGTTACTCAGTTACCCGGTCCAATAAGTTTTTCTTTTTTAAAAAAAATGCCTGAGTTACCTGGTTACTCGTTGGCATCAGGTGTTCTTCTCCCGATGCTGTCATAATTTCCGACTATACGTTGATATTTCTAAATCTTTTTGTTAATGTATAATATTATGAGAAGATGATTTGTTTTTTAATACTTGGATGAAATGAAATGCTATTTATTAGCTAACCAATTGGACTTTAATGCATGGTAAATGTATAGCTGTCACTCTATTAAATTTGATTTTGAATGATCGATTAACTAGCTTATTGGGTGTACTGGTTCTCTTATAAAGTCACAACCACAAACAAAAAATTTAAATGAAATAAAATAAAACAAAAAATGAAAAAATTAGAAATCTGGTACTTGGTCCCAACCGGTTTCTGGACCGGTTCCAAAAATCTTGCACCCGATTCCAACTGGGATCGGAGACCGGGTCCAAATTTTTGGACCTGATTCTAACTGGAATTGGGACCGGTTCCATGACCATGAGCAAAATATCCAATTCTACTCAGCCCTATTTTGTACAGTTACAGCTACAGTTGGTTGCCTTAAATGGCAGTTAAGTTGCTCGGGTCACTGTCGTTCCTCATTTAATTAGAAGTGTATGAACGCACGCAAAAGAATAGAAAAGATCGCTAAGTCTTCCTCAAACCCTCCCTTTCTGTATTTCCTGTTGGATGGGAGTCCAGCTTGCGTTCACTTTTTAGTGTTGTACATACACCAAATTGTCCTTTTTCCCTTTCTTGTTGCCCAATTAAATTTTGGGATCAGCCCCCTCTTTTAAAGTAATGATAATGATTGTTACTGACACGAGGCCAAGAAACATGCTAAGAAGGCTCCTTTCAAATTGGTTTTGGACTTTGAAGTGTGTGATGTCATCCGTGAGATAAGAAAAAATTCATTGTGTGCCCTATCCATCACATGCATGAAAAATAACTTGGATGTACATTATGATGGAAAGCTCTTAAAGCCCAAAAGGAGGTAACTATAACCAATAGAATTTGAAAATCTTTTTTGTTTGATTATTTAGTGGGAAAGGTCATTCGGTACAATAATAAAATAGTTATATACGAACTTGTAAAACTACCAAAGATACAATTAAACTAAAGAATTTCAACCGAAATTATCAATTGAGAACTCACTTTTCTCACCCTTTCATCAAAAATTACAATAGTATATATATACATGGCTAAACCCTAACTTACTTGCCCAGGTGTCCTAGATTGACTCAAATTAGGAAATATAACTTTGACATGAATTGGAAAGCTAACAATGTATCCTAATTAATTATAACAATATCTTTGCTAAACATAGTCATACCTCAATACTTTCCCTCAAGTTGGTATATGCGGATCAATCATGCCCAACTTGCCATGCAGAACCTGAAATTGTTGCCGTCCCTAAGTTTTGGTAAACATATCTGCAGATTGCTGTTTGTAGCTAATATGAAACAGGCGAAATAAATCAGACTGGAGTTTTTCACACGCAAACTGGCAGTCAATCTCAATATGCTTAGTTCTGTCATGAAAAACAAGGTTTTTAGCAGTATGAAGAGCTGCTTGACTAACACAAAACAACTGCATCAGTTGGGATAAAAAGACTTGCAAGAGGCCAGAAAAGTCTTCAACCAGACAAGCTCCCTTGTTGCAACTGGGTCCGGATCCAGATCCTCGAAACTTAGAACTAGAACTGAAACCATTATCCAGCTACCTGCTCCAAGAGTTAATTTGTTTTTCAAAAAATATTTGCTATATATAAACGAAACCCAAATTGTAACTATGGTGAATTTGTGTCTGTTAGTCCATGCGCCTGTGCATGTGTTCTCACTCTCTTACTATCTCACTCTCAAAGCTTCTCTAGTCGAGAACGATGAATATTTAAGAATGTGGTGATTAATCAAATTGAAGGTTTGGTTTTCTGATAAAAAAATTTTAAAAAGAACCAAAAAGGGGGAATCGGGTACTTGATCATGGAACTGATCCTGATCGACTCTGAGACCGAGTCCAAGAATCCTGGAAACGAATTAACTGGGATTGGGACCAGTTTCCAGACTTTTGAACCCGATCCAACCGAGACCGGGATCGGTCCCAAGAGAATAAATCGGATACCTAGTTCTGCTCAACCCTACTTATGAGGTCGATTTTTTTCTTATTACAATTGTACCTCCTCCCATACAAATCAACTTTTTATTTTTTGCATCAACCTCTTCTTAGAGGCTTTGCATTTTCCCAAATTTTCGTGCATTTGATAATCCAATTAATTAGGAGTTTCGAACCCTAGAGGTTGCTTTAACTCTTCACTCTCCTGGAGCTGTTGCATTTCCTTATATCCTAGTGGCTGTAACTTCTTCTTGCTCTCTTTTAATTCCTTTTTGGGTTTTTTCCTCCGTTCCTTACTTCTTTCCAATGATTAATGAAGGGATAGTTCTAAACGAATTAGTGAGTCAAAGCCTGGTCTTCACTCTCTTCTTGTTCCTTATGATGAGGTGGCTGCTAGTGGCTTTTCTGAACTTCCTAGGGCGATAAATGTTGTTAAGTTTAAAATTTTTATCTGAAAAGTCATTTTGGCTAAATAATGCTGTCTTGGTGCTTGCAGTAGAATTAAAGTTTTCGTTTGGCTTGTCCACAGACTCTTAAATCCCTTCTTCATTACCAAAACTTGTTTTAATATTTGGTGGTTTCTCAACAGCCTTATCAGCTCCTTTCTCAGCCCCCATGTCAGTCCCTTTTTGGTATGTTGCTGCCATCTCATCCTGTGTTGGTACCTCATCATCAGCCTCTTCAAATCCAACCACTCCTTCATTTGAATCAGAAGCTTCCATGGATGATGATCTTGCAGCTGCGTGGACCTTTTGAATTACAGGTACACCCGAACCAACTTCTTTTAACCACCAGTTCATAGCCAGCATCCTCAAGATAGAGTAATACATCTCCTTCAATTGTTTTGTAAGGCAATATGTATCAATCAAAACTTTCATGGATTCAAATGAATCAGTTCTATCAATTGATCTGCCCAAACATACTAATCTGCCCCATAACTCAGCCATGCTTTTGCAATTTTTCATACACCATCCATGTTCTTCTTGGCTGTAAAGGTTGTAGTCTACTTGACCCAATGTTGCGAATCTTAATAAGAATTTAAATTTGCTTATGGAGCAAATTTTGAACGTTGCCCATAATCACTTATCAGTGCTGATGCTAGAGTGTCAAGGTCCCCTGGGACATGAGTGATGCATATTAAACTTAGCTGCGGCCATCCCTCAAACTCTAAGTTTAGAACTCCTTTCAGCAACACACACTCTCGAGGATCTTCTTGGCCGAATCTCACATTCTTGGTTGCTTTGGAATTGCCTTGATTGTCTTCCTTTTTTCCCCATTCTTTTCCTGTTGGCTTCTTTTCCCTCCTCTACTCTTTTCTTGGTGCTGTTTCCAAGTATATGATCTATGCACTTTTGTCTTGAAACCTCGCTTTTCAAACTTTGCCATGGAGGCTTTAATTCTACCATAGTCCTCACACCCTGCGAAAGTGGAAGCCACATTAGGTGCTATTGTTGTTGTTGTAATCAATTTGAAAAGTCAAAGAAAAACATGACACCATAGTCTTATCTATTCATTATATACTCTAACTAATGAGATTAGAGGAGTTAGTGCATAGTTGGAAATAAAATGTCGTCTAAAAGGACACAGTGTTAAATTGAGCGGGTGAAGCAAGCATTTTAGAATGTAACTTCAATGAATGAGACTATATATACATGTATGTGTGTGTGTATGTGTGTGTGTGTGTGTGTGTGTGTGTGTGTGTGTGTGTATATATATATATATGTATATATATATATATATATATATATATATATATATATATATATTATAATATATATATATATATGTATATATGTATATATATTGTATATAATATATATATATTATATATATAATATATTATATATAATATATATATATATATATATATAATATATATATATATATATATATTATATATATATATATATATATATATATATATATTATGTTGTGTGTGTGTGTGTGGTCTATATATATATATGTGTGTGTGTGTGTGTGTGTGTGTGTGTATCCATATATATACATACACACACACACATATATATGTATATATAGATATATGTGTGTGTGTATATAATACACACACACACACACACACACACATATATATATGTGGTGTGTGTGTGTAGTATATATATGTGTGTGTGTGTGTGTGTGTGTGTGTGTGTGATGTGTATATATATATATCATATAGACATATACATATACATACATACATATACATATATATATATACACACACACACACAGCATACACACACACACACATATACATATATATATATATAGGTATATATATATATAATATATATATATATATATTATATATATATAATATGTATATATATTTATTTTATATATATATATATATGTATATGTGTGTGTGTATATACATATATATATATGTATAAATAGATGCATGATATTCACAGTTGAGGTAGCAGAGTGCTATTGGTAATCAAAGATTTTAATCATACTGTGGTACACAAATAGAAAACATTTTATGTACCTATGAGTTCATCTCACGTGAAAAATTTGGACGTAAGATAAAAAAAAAATAATTGGAGTCATAAAAAGGATCAAATAAATCTGAAAAAAAAGTGAGGTAACTTTCTCATAAAAGAAAACATTTAAAAAATATATGATTAACTAATAACAGTGACATATTCAAAATACTATTATATTGAGATTTATACTTTTATCTTAATTTAAAATTTTATAGTCGTAGTTATAGTGATGGATATTAGTTGTTATCTAGTTTAACTTATAAAGTTTTTAAAAATTGTTATATGAAACTATATTGAAGCTAGTAAGATCTTAGCCTGGTAATTAAAATAAAGACTTTAAATGTAGTAGATTTTAAATTCAATTCTTTCCTTTTCAATTATATTATAATTTTACTGTACCGTTATTTATGATTTATCTGAATTAAAAAATAACAATGATAATCTGTAAGGATGAGACGGCAATTTGACATGTACTATCTCATATTCCCTGCTTCAAATTCCATTTTTCATGTGAAGATAGGAAAATTAAAATGTAAATTGGTTTTATGCAAACGTGGAGATATTGGATAGATCATAGAAGGGGACAGACAACACCACCACCTCACAGTATAGGTTCCGCTTTTGCGGGGTCTGGAGAGATCCAGTTTGTAAGCAATTTTACCTCTACCAATAATCCTACCTGTAGAAAGGCTATTTTCAAGAGACCCACAAAAAGAAATTTGTGAAAAATTTTTAAAGAAGAAACATTTTGTAAAAAATAATTAATGGAAAAATTAAGGACACATAGTAAGGAATGACTACGATAAATTAAAAAGACAAGTTGGTGGAACTTTGTAACATAAAAACAATAAAGTAGAGAAATGTAATATACCTTAACAATTAAGGGTAAGTAAAATCAAAATATTAAAGAGTAGAGGAAAAGTTAGATGGTGGGCCCGGCCCTTCCATACGTAATAGGACAAGTTGTGAGATGAGCCGCGTACCACATCCGGTCAAGGAGTCAACCTTCTAGATCCTTTGTATCCACGTGGCATTCAGCTGTCCTACTCTGTTAGACTTCGCAATAAATAAATAAAACCTACTGCCCAACGTCCAATGTGTTTTTTTATTGTAAATTAACGTATTTTATAATTTAAAATTATTAAAAATTATTAACCTTAAAGATACATTATTTATATTAACGAAGTATTAAATGATGTCTTAAGTATATCAACTTTATTTGCGATGTTATATAATATATTTATTTTAAAAATATGATAAATTATAAATAAAAAGATGATAATACATAGTTTTTAAATTTTATTTTTTAATTTAAAATATTATAAAATAATTTTAAATTAAGATAAGACACTTGTGAAATGGACTATAATAAAGTATTTATTATTTTTTTAAAAAAGAAAAAGAATCAAGTAATTTATTGTGCTTGTGATTGTGCCATGTGATTGTCATCAGTCAAACTCCGTAAGAGTGTGTGGGTGGCCTGCAAGGGCGTTGACAGAACCTGTCTTTACTACCATTCCCATCTCTCAAGATCGGACGCGCACAGACGTCAATATCTCCGTACAAATACAACTCCCTGGTCAAAATTCAAATCAACCCTACTCGCTTGCTTCTTCTTCCCACCCTCTATATATACCCCCACAGCTGCTCTACATGTTTTTCCGAGAATCCTTAAAAATCTGACAAATTTCCTCGTGTGGGTAGGCAAAAAAGAAAAGGGTTTCAAAATCTTGGGTCAAAACCCATCAACACCACAATTTGACTCTTCTTTTCAATTCAACCACCGCCAGTTCCTCGTTGATTATCAGGTACCTCTTTTTCTTGCCCTTTTTTTATTCGGTGTTGTTTAATGGTAAAGATTGAGTACAAAGAATGATATTTGATGAGTTGGTGTGTTTATTTGATGAGCCCAGATGATTTAACTTGTAGATTTTGTGGTTTTGGTTTCTGGGTATTCATTGGTTTGCTGAATTTCTGGTTCATGATCTGGGGTTAGAAAAGTTGAAATGACTTTCTGGAGGTTGGAATTTGATTAAAGCTAATTTCTTTTTGTCTTCAATTCTTTTTTAGTTGTGAGCTGAATTTGTTGACCACTTCCAGCCTGTTGGAAATTAAACTTACTTAGGAGAAGAGAATCTCAAATTCTTAGCAAAAGCTTTATATGGTTGTTTGGGAAATGGTAGGAACTTAGTGAAAACACTGAAATTCTAAGCAAGCAATTTTGTTCATTTGATTGGTCGGATGGTGTGATTTAGGTTCTTTTCTTGGTCTAAATTTCTGAGCGTTGATTGTTTAATTGCGTGGGGAACATGTATCCTTGATTCCTTGTGACTTCCTGGTTCATTTCTTGGTTGGCTACTCTAGCACCCTTTCAAAGTTTCTATGGTTGGAACTTGGAACTTGGAACTTGGAAGCCTAATTTAGTTGAATATCTTGGCTCTGAGTTAGCTTTTCTTAGGAAAAGATGGTTCTGCTCTCGAAAATCTAATCTAATCGATAGATGCGTTAAGGAAGCAAAACTTTTGGGGAGAGGGAAGTTAAGCGAAGCAAGCTGCTGTTTCAAAGTTGGACTGTTTTATTGGTGAGTATGAAACAATGGTTTATAAGAGATCATTGGGTTCTTAAGGTGATAGATCATGGGTTATGAATGAACTTAGTTGTTCTTTTGCTTTCAACCGTACGTAAGGATGATAGTTGTCCCTCATCTTGCATCAAAAAGGGCAAACCGTGATGCCAAAACTCAAAAACTGATTCCTCTGACAAGGCTTCTACCTATGAAAACTATGCAGATCATATCCATTTGGCCTTACCTCTAGGAACCAAGTAGAGTAAGTAGGCAAATAAATAGAGTTGAACGAAACATCTACAGATTTGAATTTGATTAAGGAGGGCTATTATAGAGTAAGGTGTAGCTCAAATCCTTCTGTAGGGATTGTCTTATTGGCTTCTTTTGGTTGCTTCTGGCTCAAGCCCTCTTATTAGTTAGTATGCATTACCTTAAGACAAGATAGTTGCTTAAGCTTGAGCTTCTGTCCTTATTTGCATATTGTAGACAACTAGCTGTGGCATATGATTCTGAAATGTTCCGATGTCCTTTTTTCTTTGGATGCTGGGTTGTGTCATGAGCTCTAGGTTTGTTTATTTGATGTCAGGAATTATGTAAATAACATGTGGCATCTTGCAATCTATTACAGGATGATATTGGCATTTGTGGGAAGAAATTGAAGTTCTTTCACTTGCTGGATAGGGAGCATGGACTCACATCAGCTTTTGAGATACGGTATTTCCAGAGCATACTCATCCTATAATTTCTCTCCTCAGTCTAGTCCCCAATCAATGCCAAATAGCTTATTTGAATCACCGAAGGTCAGTTTTAGAGACTCTCCAATCTCGCCTTTCTCAACGGCCTTCAATTGCGACCCCATTGTTATATTGAGCGACAGTCAAGAGCACCACAGTTCAACAGGAAGTCTCTCAGCAAAAAGCTCATCATCTAATTCTCCCCTTGAGATTAGCAGTTATTATAGCCAGTTCAACTCGAGCCCTGTTGGAGAATCACCTCACGGATCATCACCTGAGAATCTATTTCAACAAACTGCACTTAATAAAGTCAGCATCGAGCATGCATTGCAGGAGCTAGAAACTGCTCTGATGAGCACAGATTGTGAGGAGAATGAAGCAACAGTCTCTATCCCATCTATGGGTGAACCTCGTCAGCCCCAAGTCCCTAGCCAGAGATCAAGATTCTGGAATCGAGATCCTCAGGGTTCACGCCCAGCTGAAGTTCACTCATCATTGAGAAGATTAGGAGACGAGGTTCAGAGTGAGAAGCGCCTCAAGGCAGTGGAAGAACCAATACAGCCCAGTGCGCTACCAGGCAATTTGAAGCAGTTGCTCATAGAATGTGCTAGGGCTTTGTCGGAGAATCGAATAGAGGATTTTGAGAAGTTAGTTGAACAAGCAAAGAGCAAGGTCTCCATTTCTGGAGACCCAATTCAACGACTTGGTGCTTACTTGATCGAGGGGCTAGTGGCAAGGAAGGAGTCTTCAGGTACGAAAATCTACCGAGCTCTTAGGTGCAAAGAGCCCCTTGGTCAAGACTTGCTTTCGTACATGCACATCCTTTATGAAATTTGCCCTTACTTGAAATTCGGTTATATGGTTGCAAATGGGGCTATAGCTGAAGCTTGCAGAGATGAGGATCACATACATATCGTCGACTTCCAGATTGGTCAAGGAACTCAATGGATGACTCTGTTGCAAGCCCTAGCCACGAAACCTGGAAGACCCCCCACTGTGAGAATTACTGGCATTGATGATCCTGTCTCTAGGCATGCTCGGGGAGCTTGCTTGGAGGCAGTGGGGAAACGTTTGGCAGTTCTGTCAGAGAAATTCAACATGCCTATTGAGTTTCACGCAGTGCCCGTATATGCTCCTGAGGTCACCCAAGAAATGCTTGATGTGAGGCCAGGATGGGCCTTGGCTGTGAACTTCCCATTGCAGCTCCACCACACTCCCGATGAGAGTGTTGATGTGAACAACCCAAGGGATGGACTCCTAAGAATGGTGAAATCTCTCGGTCCCAAGGTTGTAACTTTGGTAGAGCAAGAGTCAAACACCAACACTACCCCTTTGCTGACAAGGTTCATAGAAACCCTGGACTTCTACTCAGCAATGTTTGAATCCATCGATGTGACAATGCCAAGGGACCGAAAGGAAAGGATCAATGTCGAGCAGCATTGCCTAGCCAAGGACATTGTCAACATCATTGCATGTGAGGGGAAGGACAGGGTGGAGCGACATGAGCTTTTTGGGAAATGGAAGTCAAGGTTCACCATGGCAGGATTCCAACAATCCCCATTGAGCTCGTATGTTAACTCCGTGATAAAAGGCTTACTTAGGTGTTATTCAGAGCACTATACATTGGTGGAGAAGGATGGCGCCTTGCTTCTGGGATGGAAGGACCGGATGCTGGTTTCGGCTTCAGCTTGGCATTGATCTGCTTACCATTTCCCTAAGGAGAGTGGTCTGTGTAGATGTATCCGTACTGCTGAAAGGTTTAGTGTTCAGGGCTGATACACATCAGACTCAAATACTTTGTTGTGTAAGAATGGCAGGTTGTACTAAAAATACGGCTGCTTTGTTTGGTTTGATTCATACGCATGTAATTTTGTATTATGTTGATAGATTATAGTGAAAGTCTTTTAACTATGCCAAACTTAAAAACGTTGGTGAAAACTCATCAACCTTGTACAGGTGGATGATGTGGGGATTTTAACTTCAAAGCTCCTGTGTCCTGTTTAATGGTTCTCACTTTGGATCGGTTGGGACCTCATGGATGGGATGGTTTTGGTCTCCTCCTCTTTTCATATTTGGTTGTTTTTTTTTTTTTTTTTGGGGGGGGGGGGGGGGGGAGAGAATAGGGGAATGAAGGGGTAATTTTAGTGTAAACAGAGGCACAAAGAATGATATAGATGGCATTTGAACCCCGGTTTCTGACAATAATTTTCAAATATTTTACCAGTTGAGAAAGTTGACGCTAATAACAAATGGTTGCAAACTATATAAGGTACAACTAGGTGGACGAGAGCTATGTTCACCCATTCTTCATGCATTGATGTGGGTTTCTGCTCATAAAGGTAACTATCTCCTCAATTAAGAGTCGGTCATGTTGTTACTAAAAGTCTATTCTTTTCAACCTATCATAAGTATATATAATTAGCATTTAACACCGATCAACAACAACAACATTAATAATTAAGCACTTAGTCACTTTTCGTGCCTACAATTCTACCCCTAATCAGCACTATCAGTGCTTATCAGTACTTGTCAACACCTATTTGCAATTATTAACAATAAGTTACTTATGATAAATTGAAAAAAATATGTCCTAAAATTGCATCTTGGTTCACTAGAATTATCTATCACTTGACGATTGAAATATGTGGAATGTTATTTAGTGTTAGCGACCCTCTTTATGAATGTCTTGCAAGTCATTAGGATTAGGTCTTAATTAGCTCACTAAGATATATGAACTACTTTTATTTATAACTACTATCATCGATTAATTATATAACTAATGTTCACCATACCAAGTGTGTCACGCATTAGTTTGGGTTGGGTGTGCTTACTAAAAGTCTATGTCAGCTCACTAAAGTGTTAGTTATATTGCATACTAAAAATACATTAGAAATCACTAGAAGCATCTACAAGCTCACTAAAACGTATGGATTTTTTTTTTTTTGGGTGTTAGTGATCCTGCTCATTATGAATGTACTCAGCTCACTAGTATTAGTATTAGGTGGTAGTTCATTAAAATGCATGAACTATTTTTAGTTATAACTAACATCATTAATCAATACATATCTAATATCACCACTTAAATATGCAATACATACAAATATTCAATGTTTATTGTATTTAATTTTACGTACTGACTAATATTGGTTTGAAGGAATTATTTATTTAAAATAACTATTTGGATTTAAGTAGATGATATGAGTATAATGTGGTAAAATAATGAGCATATACATTTATATAGACAGTCATATACTTGTATAACAGTATAATGCTCAATTAATTTATTGATAATGCTCACACAACATATGTCCTAATGCTCATTGAATCTAAACAACTTACCGTGATAAGTTTGCAATACTTGTCATCACTTACCAATTATCCAAGTAAAGCTCAATAATAATAATAATAATAATAATAGTAATAATAATAATAATGAATTGATGATAATAAAAGTAATAGTAATAGTAGTAATAATAATAATAACAATAACAATAACAACAATAATAGCAACAATAATAATGATATTAATAATAATAATAGTTCAGTGAGTCAAACCTAGGTGTACAGGTATAATAATACTAGAGTATTACTGAGATTTAACCGGTCAAAATTACAAACTAACATAGAAATCTAGTCAAATGAACAAACTCAATCAAACTCCTAAAAAGGGTAAATTTTGACGAATTCTTGATCAGTGAACAAACACTGCCACATATGAGGTATCCCAAAACAGAACACCTCCAATATATTGTTCTAGCTAGCAATTAAGAGGTACTAGTTCAAATCTCACAAAGAATGCCCAGAGCACCTTCCCCGGTCACCGGGATCCCCGGTCACCGGCTCGTTTCGGGTCTCCGGGACCTCCAACAGCCGTTGATTACTTCAGAGGGAAAATCCAACGGTGTTGAGAGGCTTTGCATAGATGACATGCTCAAGAAGTACTGTGGTGAATGTGGGAGGTGGCAAATAAGGCACTTTGTTCTAACAAGCCTAGCTTGGGCCTTGGAGGCCTTCCATACCATGGTCATGATCTTTGCGGACCACGAGCCCAAATGGCGGTGTATCGGTCCAGGTTGTGATCCCTGGGGTTCCAGCATTTGTGGGCTGCCTCCTGGCTCTTGGGAGTGGGTGGACAAGCCCAACACTTCCATTGTCACTGAGTGGGCCCTCTTTTGTGGAGAGAGGTACAAGGTTGGCCTGGTTCAGGCTGTGTTTTTTTGTGGTTGTATGATAGGTAACACACCTTAAATATATTATTACCGCAAGTTCTTCGCGTTGATCATATTAGTTTTGTTGTTTGATGCATAATTATCAAGAATCTTCGTATACATTTTATGACTTCACAGTTATACGATCTTTAAAGTATCAATTGCATTTAAATGATCTGTCTTATAGGCATGAACCCAGACAAATAAGTGTTGCATTATTTTCTTCTCAATGGTAGAAATTCATATATGCAAATAATTCAATCTAATATTGCTTTGATCTAATTACAGGCGCAGGAATATTTGGTCATCTCTCAGATTCATCTTTTGGAAGAAAGGGCACATTGGCAATCGTATGTGTATTGAATGGTATATTGGGTTGTTTAACTGCCCTCTGCCACAACTATTACCTCTACGTTGCCCTTCGTCTTCTCACCGGCTTGAGCACCGGTGGAGTAGGCATGTGTGCATTTGTCTTAGCCACTGAGCCCATTGGTCCTACTAATCGCGGGGTTGCTGGCATGTCCACTTTCTACTTCTTTTCGGGTGGTATTGCCCTTCTCTCTGGTATCGCCTATATCTTCCCATCATGGCGATCCCTTTACGTAGCCTCATCTATGCCCTCTATCCTCTTCATTGCCATTGTCCTTCCTTTCCTCTCTGAATCTCCAAGGTGGTACCTTGTAAAGGGGAAGATCAAGAAAGCTATGAAAGTGATGCGCGACATTGCTGAGGGCAACGGTAGCCACATTCCTCAAGGGGTACAGTTAGTTCTCGATGAAGAAGCTGATAACACTACCAATGAAGACGTAGCAAATCTCAACGATCGAGCACCGTCAACAAGAGAGGAAGTCAAAGCATCTCTGATTGATGTGCTCAAGTCACCAGTCACAAGAACGCGTCTAATCTTAGCAGTGTTGATCAACTTTTGTTGTTCAATTGTATACTATGGACTTAGCCTAAATGTAGCTAATCTAGAGACCAATATCTACATCAATGTACTCCTCAATGCATTCGCAGAATGGCCTGCCTTTTTATTAACTGCTATAATGTTGGATAGGTTCGGAAGGAAGCCATTGGCAATAGCCACCTTATGGTTCAGTGGGTTCTTCTGTATGTGGGGGAGTATGATGCATAACTACGGAGTGTGGAAATACATACGTATGATTTGTGGGGTTTTGGGGATATTCGGCATGGCAGGAACTTACAATTTATTGTTTATATACACTACGGAGTTGTTCCCTACGGTGGTGAGAAATGCAGCCTTAGGGTGCGCAACTCAGGCATCCCACACAGGCGCGATATTGGCCCCCTTTGTGGTGGTGCTCGGTGGTGGATATCCTTTCATGGTCTTTGCTGTGTTTGGATATGTAGGCGGCATACTTGGATTTTATTTGCCAGAGACATTAAATCAGCCTTTGTATGACACCATGGCTGGCATGGAGGAGGGTGAAGCTATTAGAAGGGGAACTTAGGATTTTTATAGGTTATGTTTTTCTCATCTTTGTAAAGACCATTTGGTGATTACTTGATTTTTCTTAAAATTTAGAAAATATTGTCCTTTATGTAGTTTCATAGGGAATTTGAGGGTGACTTTGCTCACAATCTATATTATACACTTGGGAGTATGTACTCTCAGAAGCCACATAAGCAAAATATATGTTACTAAACGCTCATATGAAAAATACACTTTGAACAATGTATATATATGTGGTAATAAGAGTACATACTCTCAGGTGTATATAATAATTTGCTGACTTTACTAATTCTTAATGATAGAAACTTTTTATTATATGTTTTTTATAAGTCCTCTAACTCCTATTTAAATTTGAGTTTGATGTATTTGAAATATAAAAGTTTTTTTTGGGAGGGGGGTATTTGGGATATTTTTTTCCAAGGCTGCTAAACATTTTGGGTCTCGTGAGCAAATCACATTTTTCTGAACAAGACTTTGTGGGGGGCATAAGGCTACCTATGGCCAGTCGTTAGTGTTGGGACACATTATTAAAGCAAAGAAGGTCCCAATGAATGGTCAGGATCACGACCAATGCTTGGACACAAAAGTCATCTTCATTGGATTTATATAAAGTGAGGTAATGTGTGGTTGTCGAGAACTCTTAGTTCAAGTGGCATTGAGATGACCTTCTAAGTTAGAGGTTATAGGATGAGATGACTTGCAATTCTTTTGGTGTGGAGATACGTAAGGTTACCAATCAAATTTATAAGATTGGGTATTGTGAGTTACACTCGCCCCTCTCTTCTATCTGTACAAGGCCTATTGAATTGCCCTAAGAGAAGGACCCAGTGAACCCGCATGCTTACCTTCATTTAAAAAAAGAAAAAAGAAAAAAAGAGAGGTGGTTATGTGTGGTTAATAGAGAGCTAGGACAAAATCATAACCGAATCAAATCAAGATTCTCTCATTGGATCAATTATATATGGAAAGAAAGAAACAAGATGGTCTTTCATTGTATTTGTAGGGTAGTATGTCCCTTCTAGTTTCGGCCGAAAGCATTGCATTTTAATTAGTTCACCAAATTTTGGATGAAATCATCTAATCACTTGAAAGCTATAATGAAACTAATTTTTAAAGGATAATTTTCTTTTTTTAACATTGTAAGATGATGAATAATTTATTTTACAATGAATTTTTTAATTTAAATATGACTAATAACTTATCAAGTAGTGATTAAAAAAAGTTATATTTGAATAAATTATTAGCCATTCCATAATTTAATTCAGATGTGACTAATAAACTATCAACATTAGTAGTCAACACCTTTGCAGGCGTTTCCATCTCCTTCCTCCCATTTAGAGATGAACTGTAGTTTGAATTCAATGCAAATTCCATCCAATCTGAGACCAAATTATTATGTAATTGAAATTCAAAAAGATAATCCGATTTAAATATGATAAAAATAATCCAAATCTGACTTTGGTTTGATTGAATTTGAAAGAGAGTTCATCCGATCCGATGCATATCTGATTCAATGTCTTTTTTAATAATTTCATCTTTTTTTTAAAGATTAAAAAATTCTGATTTCATACCATAAAAAAATTTGCATGAGGTCAACATTTTATATGCAATACACTCTTCTTTTTTAATTAATCTCCTCTTTCCTTCTAATATCTCTCTCAATCTCTCATCTTTATCAGTGAAAGTTGTATTTTCTTCGCTTTCCTTTTAGCAGTGCTATACTGTTTGTCATTTTCCTCTAAAGTGATATCACGCTTTCTTTTTCTAATACCTTTTTACTTTAATAAATTAAAGTGTGATTAAAATAAAAGATATATACTATCAAAAAGGTGTTTAATGCTACATTTAAAAGTGAGTAAAAACAAGATTGAAACATCGAAACCAATTAAGTCGAATTTCGATCGAATGTTCAAATTCGATTATTAATTGAATCGAGTTTTCCAAATCAATTATTAATTGAACCAAATTTAAATGTTTATATACCCGATCCAATAAAGTCCCATCACAAATTCCTAAAAGGCACGCAGTCCCATAACAAGGGAGATTTGAGCAGTGCAGATACGCTCCCTCCTCCAAAACATCAAAAGAAAAAGAACAACCAAATGTCCTCATAAAGAATAGGCAATGACGTGTTCCAAATAATCGATGAACTGTACGAATAAAGTCTTAGCCTAATAACAAAGATTAAGATAATGGGTACATTAAATTCTAGGTTCAATTCTCCTCCCATTATATTATATTACTCTTTGTGCCTCCTACTAACCCCCCAAAAAAAATCAATGGATTGTAGCATTTAATAATAACAATTTCTTATGTGCTCACAAGAACCCATACTTTCATTTCCCAAGTATATATATTTTTCATATATTAATTTTTAATATATATTTATTGTTGGGCTGTTAAAAGTAAATACTCCCCAAAATATGATATACATATTATTTAATAATAACACTATAGATGAGTTCAGTCCAGCACATTATCCCTCTTTTGATCCCATCCAAAAAAATAAAAGAAGAGAAGATATCATCCTAATTCCTAAACGAACCATTTGGAGATGAATGCTTAGTATCCAATAATTCGACGCCCTTAAGAGGCAAGCCTAGTCCTAACTTTCATCATCATTGCACGCTTTTGAGCAAGTCAATGTATAGTTCTTTTACATCTACCTTAGAGTTGCCTCTAATTATGCATAAACAGTAAGATATCCTCTCTCTCCCCATCGCTTTCAACCAACCAAAACCACCCCAACGATTAATCTACCTAGAGAAAACAGAGTCATTGCCAACTCTTATGACCAACAAGAGATCCTTTCTCATCACTTTTACCAACACACACAGATGCTAAAGGTGTTTCTTCCATAGAGAATCAGACAAATACATATCAAATGTACACACTACACAGAAGACAGCGGCCCACTAAAAGCACTTCCAATCGATATATTTTTCTCCAAGATGGCATTACATGGTCTTATACGCCCAATTTACAAGCATCGCTCAGCTTTGCTCGAGCATACATGTATTGATGGGCATATTTTACATGCACGGGAACATAGACTGCTATTTACCAATGCTATTCATTTACTCACAGGATTCGGGTGACAGCATGCAAAAGGGTGGAGATTAGAACATGAATGGTGCAGCAGAGAAAGCTGGGACAACCATTGGCAGAGGATTGTGCCTGTACAAGACAAAATTAATATTGTCAAAGACTTATCCACGAGGCAATGAATTAACCTAAAGTACTTGTCGGGACAATCAAAAATTACATGGACTGTCGCACTTCATTTTAGACCAACAATACACAAAGAATCCAAGAAATATAACGTTCAAAGGAATATCTCATGTTTTTTTGTTTTTGGTTCCTTATATAGTTATATTGTGAGGAAATAGATACATCATAGAACCACCTACCTCTAATTATCCGCTAACCTGCCCAGTTTAACTAAACAAAATTAGACTTGCTAACCCCACCTGATGTTGATAACTGATCAAATAATTAACTTATAATATGCAATTATTTGCAGGAAACGCGTTCAACTTCATGGGCAACTAGCTAGATGACCAGCTGAGTGGTCTATGACAATGAAAATGGATCTCTGCTGTGACTTTCTAGATGACAGTGGGCCATGTTGTGAAAAGGAAACAAAGATAAGGTTTACACGCCATTTAAAAATCATGATTAGTTAAAAGTTGAAAACTTGCCTTTTATTTTAAAGACAAAAACTCTTTATGCTTCTATCAATCACGGTTTAGAAATGAACACTAAAAGTCACTCGGCATCAAAATAACGTTCATGTGTGTTGGAAGTTATGGGAAGATGAGGAACATGGAGCATCTCAAGAAAATAAGGTCTTTAAAACTATACACGAGAAACTATCATCACTATTGATGCCACATAGCAGAAATACTAACAAAGCACTCTATCTTATGCAGGGAATGTCGAAATCCTTCATGGGTAACTGAAAAACACATTCTAAACCACTTCAGGTATTTAGAGGAGTTCGATTGCAAAATTCATAGCTTGAAGAAGATAACAAAATCCCTTTGATGAATCCCATGTCACCAAGTCTGATGCTGAGTCTTAAAGCCCCTTAGTTTCTTCGGAAGATGTCATCCAACAGATTTTTCCAATAAAAATGACAAAAAGAACTATGCTTGGACTCTACATAGAAAATGTTTTTGACGATTTCAATGCTGTTCACGTATGAACGACTTAGATATGCAACCCAGAGCAGCAAAGACTAAATCAATCACCCACGTCATATTAATTAGTTATACGATGGACATAGAAGTCCAAGAAATGCTGACAAATATATTTAGGTTACTGTCACCTCTCTGGGGTGGGTCAAAATCTTCTGTACCCTTCTTTATGTACCATGTCGTATAATACTCAACCCACTAGCTCATTTCTGAGATAAATCGAAAGAAAAATGGAGATGGTGGTGCAGTGAAATGCAACCACCAGGATGCTCTAGTGGATTTGTCCCACACTCCACCAAGAAGTGGGTCTAAGTCCCATGACAGGTACCGAAAGTTTCCCTTCCATATCCCCCAACGCTACCTCTATCATGTCCTTCTCATTAGAGTGTTCCCATGAGGTAATTGTGGCTCACTTCCCAGTTGTTCAACATGTCTGCAAGATGAACGTGATTGTTTCCCTAGCCACTGATGACACAAGTGGAAGAGGGTAACCAGCAAAGTCACTAAAAGCTGTTACCCAAATAAGACCAGCTTCATAGAGTACAAAAGCCCAAAATGAAAGATCCCTTATACCCAAAGATACTTTTATTGTATTTCATGCTCAATGACTTTATGACCAAATATACAGCACAAATTCACTCAAGTATTTGATAAAGAGTAATACTTGGTCGACTGCAAAATCATGGAATCACTAAGCAGCTTTTCAGCCCCATTATTATAAGCATACAAACAATATGGAAGTTACCCAACAAACTGGAGAAGGATTATTTTATTATCCTACAGGTATAGCCACCTCATAATATCCGAATTTCATTACTCAAGCTAGCAGTAAAACATATGAAGCACTAACAAAGAAAATAATCAAAATAATGCACAGCCACATATGAACAACAAACCATTTAACCTCATAATCCAAAGCAATGACATGAGCAACTGTTTGTATAGCCTTCCGTAGCTGTAGCAGTTTAGCCTTTGTAAATCCATTAAAATTAATCAATGCAGTGTTTGAATAATAGTTTACTTTATTAGTCTTATATATACATTCATATGCTCCTTAAATTACCATGTCCACAAATCTCAAACTGGAGAGAATATTGATGCTGAATGCCTAATATCCCAGAAAATACATCCAATGAGGTCAAAAACTACTCTGGATTACTAGAAAAATAAATTGATGTCAAAATTGCTATATTCCAGGGTATCATACACAACAACAGCAGCTCCAGTGTCAGTCCCGCTTTCACGGGTTTATAGAGACCAAAACGTAAATAACCTCACTCCTGTAAACATCTTTATATGCAGAAAGACCGATTCCAAGATCTCAAGGTATCATAAGTTTTAAAAGAAAACCCCCAAAAAAAACCTATCGCTACTTTCTATTTTTATTTTTGGCAAAAACAACACTACATTTTTGTGAGTTCCAGTTTTAAGCGAACTTTCCGGATTTCCTCCAAAATCGATCATAATAAGGCAAAAAAGAAATTAGGAAAAAAAAGCGAAGAAAACGGGGCAGAATCGCAATCCGTACCCGAAATCATGGGGGCGGGTATGAGCATTGACCCGAGCCGAGGAGGTACCACAACGCTTGACATTCCTTGAGCCGGCCGGCCGGCTTCGGTTCTCCTTCTTCTCCGGTCCGACCGGGACAGCGTTATCCTCGGCAATCGCAAAGAGCGAGGGCCTCCAATCGGCGGAGGCATTCCTGGAGGACGCCCGTTTCCGGCGGCGGGTCTCCGACGGCGCCACCACAAGCGACCGTGTCTCCTCTGTCCTAGGCGTTGCCGGAGACGAAGGCTCCGCCGTCGAATCCTCGCCGGACGAGGCGGCGCTCATCATGCAGCAGCCCACGCACTCCAGTAGGAACCTCATCTGCTCTACCTTGGATGAATAAGAGAAAATGAAGAGAGAGAGAGAGAGAGAAGAAGTAGAAGAAAGTTGCAGATGAGAAGGAGAGAGAAAACTATGCGGAGGGATTAATCGCCATGGATGACAGCTTGATCGAGGAAAGCGAACGACGATTTCTGGCTCTTTATAATAGGGATTTTCGGGGTCCATAATTTAATATTTTTAATTTTCGCGTGATTTTGTGTCGTTATCCATTTGGTAAGAAAGATTCGGGCTCGGATTTGATGAATATTACGAAGGATACCCCTCAGGGTTGGATGTTTTAACTGTGGGCGGATTTGCCGGCAAAGCGGCCGCAGTATTTTATTACAACGTGGATCCCGAGGGTTATTAATGTTGATTTAAAGAAAGGGGTTACTAATGTTGACGTGGGATAGATATTTTGTGCTCAGGGCATTTTTCTTTTTCTTTTTCTAATTTATTGTGCCGCTTGCCTTCATCATACCACACATGCTCGAGGTCGGGCCGTTATTTCCCGTGAACCAATTTGTGTGATTTTTGGTTTCGTAAAATTTATATTAGTATTTGAGGAAGTCATGCTTCCAGTACTGCTTAACTATTAACGGCAAAAGAAATCAAGTGGTCATACGGATTATTTCTGTTATTTTTTGCTCAATTATATTTGTCAACTGGATGTTTAATTTTTCATCATATATTTACTAATTATATATCGAAACTAATAGTCAACGAAATTATCTAATAGTGGCTGGGTATTAATTAGCATAGCCTATAGCCCTATTTGGTAAACACCTGTTAGCTGTTTGAATTAGTTATTTGAATTAGCTGCTTTTAAAAAAAGTGTTTGGAAATAATTAGCTGTTTCTAAAAAATATGTTGGTAAAATTTCATTTATACTCTTATTTATGAATTAGTTTTTAATGAGATGTGTGTAATTTTTCTAAACTTATGGACAATTATGTCATTTCTACAAAAAGCTCTTCTCAAAAGGTTAATGGGAATAGCTTTTTCAAAAAGAGTTTTTTGGAGCCAAACAGTCATTGCAAACAGCTCTTTACCAAACACCCTTTAGTTGTTTGATTTGGTCAAAACAGTCAAAATTTTTCCAAACAGCTATTTTTTTAAAAAACTGTTGTTACCAAACACCCCCTATAATAATTTCGTGTCTCCCTTTACATACAAACATGCGCACACAAAGTTCTCTTTTATGTTTTTATTTTTTACTTTTTTATCAATTATACTGTACTAATAGGGTCAAATAGTAATTATGACAAATCAATTTTCTGGATCCTTTACAATGAAAAAACAAATTGAATTCAACCTTTATGACTCGTTAGCCATTGTCTTCACAGTTGCCTTCGACTTTTGTTAGTTTAGGGCATGTTCTTTTTGTGAGTAAATTAAAAATGATAAAAAAGTAAAGTAGATTGAGGTTGGCTGAGATGAGTTAAAATTGATTTTTTTTGAGGTGGGTTGAAGTAGGTTAAGGTAGGTTAAAGTTGGTATATTTTTTTTGTGGTGGGTTAAAATGGGTTAAAATAATGAGAATATAATTATGTGTGATAATTTATAAAGTTATTGTAATTTTTAGTGCATTTTTTCGCATAATGGTAATTTCCCAATTTTATAACTATTTTTCTGAAAGTTAGAGGCCAGCACAACTTGTCAATTAATTTTATGATTTGGGTTACAAAATGTATTGATGGTAACTTTTTATATACAGGCCTTTTTTTAATGAAAAAATTTGAAAATACCAACCTCTACCACTTCAACCCACTTCAATATATTTAATTTACTTCAACCAACTTTCAACCCACTTCTACTATCAATTAAAGTTCAATTTATGACATTAAAAAAATTCAACCTATTTCAACCCACCACAACCTACTTCGACCCACCTAACCCTTTTACCCACCCCAATTTATCCATGAAAATAGCATGCCCGTATTCGAAAAATTCAGATGTAATATAAGAAAATAGTATGATAGTAATTGTTACAAAATATATCAGCAATATAAATTTTTTGTTAATTTTAAAATATAGGAGGTTGCACTGACACTTGCTTAAATATTTTACGTTGTTTAATTTGTACGATGCATTCCTATAATCATTTTCATATCTCAATGTCATCATCTGTGTCTCACATTTACAAATTACAATTAGAAATTAAATGATTCCCGAAGGTATGGATTTTGAACATAATATCAAATTTTATAGTTGTAGACGGAATACTTTTTTTCTAATTTTTTTAGGTCCTGTTTCTTTTCGTGGGTCAATTTTAAAATATCAATCTCAATCTACTTCAATCTACTTTTATTTTTTTAACCAAGTTGAATTTATCATGTAAAAAAATTCAACCCACTTCAATGTATTTCAACCTACCTTAACCTACTTCACCCTTTTACCTGCCCCAATTTACTTATAAATTTTCACCATTTTCAAATCATACTACTTTGTAAAAATAATTAAGTCTTACACGACACTTTATAAATTATTAAAATTATGAAGAGGCGGGTTGAAGTTAGTTGAAGTGGGTTGAAGTAGGTTGAGGTGGGTTGAAGTGAATTGAGATTGATATTTTTTTAGATAGGTTAAAATTAATTGAAGTAGATTAAAATAGGTTGAAATGAGTTGAGGTGATAAATTTAAAAGAACTTACGAAAAGAATAGGACCTTAGTCATTAAGTTATCAAGGACTACAATCCTAAACAATTGAGTCCGTAAAGGACTACTAGCTTGACCCAAAAAACTAGCACTAAAACCTGAGGCGTGCATCTAATTCCCCAGTCATGTTTTTTTAAAATTAAGAAAAATTGTAGATGGTAAGCAAGTCCACGCATTAGGGTTATATCTCATGATAATTCCATAGGCGAGGGAAGGTGCAGAAGAGGGAAGGGGAAATAAGTATGACAAAAATTCACTGTAGTAGAAGTTAAGTCATATAGGACCCACTGATCAATCTCGGGAATATTTTTGAATGTTGTTCCACCACATAGTAAATCATGCTTTCTAGCAATTGCACAATAGCTCGATTTGTGCCCGCTTCACTTGTCGTGCTGTACGTTTTGGGTTCGAGTATGGAGGCGCTCTATTTCTCGAACTTGAGAAGTGGGGAGTAGATAGGACTAGATCGATCCTGTCAATTGACTTATCTTCTCCCTTCCTCTTTGAGTTAGTTGGCTTATTAGATTTTCTTGAGATATGAGATTTATTGGATGACCCAATTTGTCATGTAAAAAAAAAAAAAAAAAAAAACACATTACCCCCTTTTCATGCTAAAATGGTTCACATATCAATTGTGGTAAAAATAGTGTTTCCTCAAAAAAAATATGTGATTAACTCCTTCCACGCCAAATTGATGAACATAACGGACTATTCAATTAGAGATTAATAAAGAAAAATGCACTAACCAGTTGCATATATAGTCATATAATTTCATTCAATTCTCAAACCAACCTCGATTTAAATTTGCAATACAATCTAATTCGAGTAGTCAAGACACATCTGAGGCATATATTACTAGCAAAAACAAGTATCAACTAATAAACTTAACATTGAAGTAGATCCACAAATAATAAATAACGCTTTTGTTCTTTCATATTTTTCTATTGGTAGACCCATTCATGGGGATGTTGGCCATTCTTTACCAACTAGAACAAAATCAACATGTCCGTTCAAATTGGGTGAGAGTAATTTAAGCAATCAAACCCAAAATACCCAATTAGAAGAGTAATTTCCTACGATTATAGCTGGGCATTGGCAGAGAAGCTGGAAAATGTATCCATCACGTAATCAATGCCTCCTCTCTCTCTCTCTCTCTCTCTTCATATGACACCTTGAGTAGTGTACGTATTATTATACAAAGGGTTCCCCTGGCCCTTGGGATTCTTTCTCTCAACAGTTCCAAAACATTAAATTTTTTTTGGTGAAGGGAACTTTTCGTGAGCTGGACTGAAAAGCAACATAACGTAACGCTCGTTTGCAACACCACGGTTCCCACTTATTTGGTTTTGCATGATAACTTAGTAAACTACGTCCATGACATAGAGTGTTGTATTTTGGTGAGGACGTAAAGACTCGAAAGTGATGCATATCTTTTTCTTTTGGGAATTCATCTCCTACACTACCTTCTCCCTATTCTCTTGAATTGTGTTTGCAAATTTCCTCGCTTTCATGTCCACATAAATATATCTGATGAAATTTAAAAGAAAGTAAATGCTCATTTATGTAGGAACCTACCTAGATAAAATCTATTCCAACTTTCTTTTAAATACAAACATTTAAATCGATGTTATCTATCTTTTCACTGAATATAACTACCTTAGTTTAAATTCAAGTGATAACAATTCTTTTTGTACTATATATGTACTATTTCCTTGTGTTGGCCGTCAACACTCCACCTATGCTTAGCACTAATCTAGCTAATAGTAAGGATCCTGCTTACCTATTGCTAAAAACAAAAAAACAAAAAAGAATTAAAGTTGTTCTCCGTCTAACCTCCGAGTAGTGCTGTAGATAATTTTATATTAAATAAAAAAATTTAATAGCATACGCCTTCAATGAAAATCAAAGTTTTTGTTTTTATTTACTCAAGGACTATATATATATTAAGTGATTTAAAATAAATAGGTCATTCATGGTTCAACCACATAGTAAAATACGAAAAATATTGTAACCTATTATATTATCTAACGAAGTAACAAATATTTAATCTAGCGTTCCAACTTCATTTAGCGGCATCTGCATGGCTGCACTACAATACCTCACCATTTTTTCCTACGTAGAATGTAATGACGTACAATTTTTTTAAAAAAAAATGGTGAAGACTTCCAAAAAAACTACTTTTTCCCAATTAATGTAGAGAGTTATTGGATCCGACAGAGGGAGTGTTTGATGCCCAGAAATCATTTTCATTGACAGAAAAAATTTCTTATTTCTCTCTCTCTCTCTCTCTCTCTCTCTCTCCCCCCCCCCCCTTTTGTTCTTTTTTTTTTTTTGTTTTTGTGGTGCAAAGGGAGGCAATCCCGTTTCATCAACGTTGCTTCCACCAATGCTTTAGTGGCTTCATCAATGGACGGCAACATTAGTTATTAATTACTTGAAATGCAATTAATTAAATTAATTTGCTCCACATATATATAGCGCACTAGCTGGCTAATTAACGACCCTTAGAATTAATATTGTAGAAATGAAGGTGTTGGGTTTATGGCCCAAATCCCTTTTACCGGCTACTTGGAATCTAAGATCATATTGTGTGTTTGAGATCTTCTATATTATGGAAATTATATTATTTTCATATTTTGGGTTGAAGATTTTTTTCTTTTTTGGAAAGATGAGGTTTGGTGATCAAGATACCGTGGTGGCTAGGGTTTCCTCATCCTAGCCTTCCTGCCCCTATATAAAGGGGACATACCTAGGATCTAAAATCACTCCTGAATCCCTAAACACATTGAGAGGTAGAGAATTGTGAGAGAGATTACAAGAGACGTTGTAATTCTACTGTTGGATCAAATCACTTGTTGTGATTGTGATCGTTTTGTACTTTCCCTACTCATATAGTGGATTGATTGTGCTCGTCGCCGTCCGTGGTTTTTTCCCGCATTGGGTTTCCACGTAAATCTTGTTTGTCGTTGTTTTGTTCCTGTTATCGTTCCTTTAATTCCTGAATATATGTTTTATCCTATTGTTTCTGCTATTAGCTTACTCTAATTTCCTAACAAGTGGTATCAGAGCTTTGGTTTAGGACGTCTTCAATTATGAAGGTTGATATTCAGAAATTTGATGGGGAGATTAGTTTTAATCTCTGGAAGGTGCAGATGAGAGCAGTTCTAATCCAGCATGGGTTGTGGAAGGTTCTGCAAGGACCTCACGTGAAACCTGAGAAGGTAACTGACGAACAATGAGCAACAGACCAAAAGAAGAGGCGTGGATCGTTGACGGACGAGGAATGGGAGGAACTAGAGTTAAAGGCACTTTCGGCCATACAGTTGTGCTTGGCACCACATATCTTGCGAGAGGTGTTTGATAAGACAATTGCGGTGGATCTTTGGGTTCGGCTGGAGGAAGTCTACATGACGAAGAGTCTCGCCAACAAGATCCGTTTGAAGGAAAGGTTGTATACCTTTCGTATGGCTGAAAGTACCCCTGTCCAAAAGCATTTGAATAAGTTTAACTTTATTCTAGTAGATTTGGAGAGTTTAGATGTGAAAGTTGAGGATGAGGATGAGGCTATTTTGCTTATTGTGTCGTTACCCCTTTCTTATAAACACTTTAAGGAGATTATGCTATATAATAATTCTAATACTATATCGTTTGAGGATGTTAAGTCAAACCTGTTGTCTAAGGAGAAGTTTGATCTTGACATTCATGCTGATTCTGCTGAGAAATTAGTAGTAAGGGATAAAACAACTGAAAAGGGGAACGGTAATAGGAGTAAGAACCGTTCTAAATCTAAAAATCCTCATGCTGGGAAGACCTGTAATTACTGTGGTAAATTGGGTCATATTGTTGCTAACTGTTGGCAACTGCAAAAGAAGAGGGAGAAAGAAGAAGATAATTCTCATGAGCCTGCTGAATCTTCGTTTGCTGAATCTGATTCTGATGGTGACGTTCTGTTTGCTACCTCTACTGAAAGGGGGAGCGATTATGTTTGGATTCTTGATTCTGGGTGTACCTATCATATGTATCATCACAAGGATTGATTTTCAACATATGATCCAGTTGACTCAACTGTTGTTCACATGGGCAATAATGCCCGATGTAATGTAACTGGAATCGGTACTGTTAAAATCAAGATCCATGATGGTGTTGTCAGGACTTTATCGAATGTTCGTCACGTTCCTGACTTGAAGTGTAACATCATCTCTTTGGGCATCCTTGAATCCAAGGGGTGCAAATATTCAGCCGAAGGTGGAGTTCTGAAGGTCTCGAAGGGCAGTCGGATTCTACTGAAGGGTTTGAAGTAAGGAGGCCTCTATGTCTTGCAGGCATCTACTATGACAGGTTATATGAAGAAAGGTTTATATAAGTCATCTCCCAGAGCTAAGTTCAAGCATTGCTTGGATTTAGTTGGCGTACACAGCCACTGAGCGCCCTTCGGGACATTGCCCCTTTGGGGGCGTCACCCTTTGGGGTGCGATGACGGTGATCGAGAGATAGTGTTGGATTTTGGTCCAAGGTGGAGATTTTTGGGTTTATGGCCCAAATCCTTTTTACCGGCTACTTGGAATCTAAGATCATATTGTGTGTTTGAGATCTTCTATATTATGAAAATTATATTATTTTCATATTTTGGGTTGAAGATTTTTTTCTTTTTTGGAAAGATGAGGTTTGGTGATCAAGATACCGTGGTGGCTAGGGTTTTCTCATCCTAGCCTTCCTGCCCCGATATAAAGGGGATATACCTAGGATCTAAAATCACTCCTGAATCCCTAAACACATTGAGAGGTAGAGAATTGTGAGAGAGATTACCAGAGAGGTTGTAATTCTGCTGTTGGATCAAATTACTTGTTGTGATTGTGATCGTTTTGTATTTTTCCTACTCATATAGTGAATTGATTGTACTCGTCGCCGTCCGTGGTTTTTTCCCGCATTGGGTTTCCACGTAAATCTTGTGTGTCGTTGTTTTGTTCCTGTTATCGTTTCTTTAATTCCTAAATATCTGTTTTATCCTATTACTTCCGCTATTAGCTTGCTCTAGTTTCCTAATAGAAGGAATTAAATTCAAGGCATGCATATCTTAGCTTAGAGTCTTGGACCCCTCAAACCATAAATTTTCTTTGAGAAAGAAGAAATCAACCCTAGTGAGATATTCTTCTAAATGCTGAATGAAATCTTCTTTGGGAAAGAAGTTGTTAGAATGAAAGAATTGCCTGCCCAGTCTTTCTATCATAGGACATTAGTTACTCACAAATTATCCTTAATGAGCAAGCTATCCATGTTAAATCTAAATTTGATCAGTAAGTCTTGTGTAAGACTGTCTAAGATAAGATATATCATGATACGAATGTTTTTATAATGACTTTTAATAATAATTGTGATGACTAATAGTGTATTTAGGGATGATTATACGTAATAAAAGTCATTACAACATGAATTATTAGTCACCCGTGAATTTAAAAATCACTCAAAAATACATTGTTAATCACCGCAAAGCCTAAAAAACGTCAGCCCTGACGGAGTCCGTCTTACAGTAACTCTTATGTGAGACGGTCTCACCTAAGAATTTGTGTAATTTGATATCGTTAATTTGCACACGATATTCTTGTTAACCCTAAATTTGTTATCATGGGCTAAGTTTTAAGGAAGATATTACAGAGTTAGACTCAACAAATTACCATTTAAGACACTAGCTAATATCAAAATACAATCTATTCTCTAACACAGATTCTTGTTGTTAGGTAGTTGTTATTATATTCCTTATAACAAAGATTAAAAAAGATAGTTACGGCTGACAAAATAATTGCATCTCACAATGATATTTTTGTAACACCATTTAAATGAAGACACATAATCTTGTAAATAGATTACGTGATCACTAATCTTACACATATCTATTCTAGGCTTTCAGCCTAGAAGCTAAGAAATTCATTGTCACGTATATCTTTGTGCACCTAACAAATCTAAGCTAAGTGGATTTTATTGTTGTTGTTATAATGAACTCGAACATGTAGTGTTGTACACAACTTGAAGTGAAGCACACAGTGGACATATCTCATATCAAGTGACCCGCTGCCCACTTAAGCCAATCACATGCAAAAGGATGGAGATGATAATATCCCAAGATTCTATTTTGTGTTCAAGTATATGGTGCAAGCACCTGCTCCTTTTTTTTCGTTCTTCTTTTTTTGGGGTTGATCGATAGTAGAAATACCTTTTGTTAATTCCTCATCGACATGGACATACTTAAGCTTGTGCATGTCTTTCTTCTTTTTTAGATAGATGTCTACTGATCACTGTTATTAATTAGACCCCTATTTCAAGGATATCCAATTAATATGATTTGGCGGCCTGGAGGAGAAGTCCAAGTCCAAGGCTCTGATTAACTACCTTACTCATCTCCACGCAAAGAGATTTGTAAGTACTTTCACTTTGAAAGGTGGCCCTTAATACCAATTGAGACACGAGCTCGAGCTCAGAAGTTTGCACAATAGGTGAAATTGAAACTTCATGTTAAAAGCGGCCAAAGTAATTAGATGTACTGAAATGCTGTAAGATAAATTTGTGCGCATAAATAGTATCAAAATTTTAGAATAAAATTCAATCTATATGAGTATTATATTGTCGAGAAATTATATGGAATTAATAACTCATAGAACAACAATTCTTAATCGTTAGTTTTTGGCGTACGATACTTGATGCTTTAGGCGTTCACATCATTAAAAAGAAAGTAATAATGATCATGTTGAAGAAGCATCTCAACCAATGGCTTAAACTGATGGTTGAAGGCTCAGGAATAGATTTATACTCTAACACGACTACTCACGCAAATGCTCTTTGGGTTTAAAACGTGGCTGCTGCAAAGACTCCCTCTACCTTGCACAATAAATAATATAAAAGCTATTGAGATTCGAACTCGAGACCTCTCATTCGAAAAGACTCTGATACCATGTTCAAGAACCATCTCAGCCAAAAATTTAAGCTGATGGTTGAAGTCCCAAGAATAGATTTACGCTCTAATAAATCATCTATCTCAACTATTTAACTAGATTTTTCAAGCCGTTTTGCTCATTTTCCACAATTAACTACAAATCTTTATTTCTCTCTCGCTTACCAGAGATGACCTCGTCCATTTTTATTCTTTGATTTGTACGCCGATTATTAGGTTATTATTATTCTCTCAATTCACATACAACTAATAGATATAGATTCATAAATTTAGAATCCATTTTTACAAATGTAACACGGATTCAATATTTGTAAAATTGTGAAAAATGGATAGTCCAATTTCACAATTAAAGTGGGAAACAATGCAAGAGTATGAAATGTTGATTGCAAAATACCCATCGCTAGGCAACTTTCATCGATAGATATCAGAACGTAGCCAGTTAACTGCCCCTGCCTTGTCTAGAAGGCAACTATACAATACAAAAATGAAGAAATTAATATTGAAAGCTTAATTATTTAATTTATTTAGTGATTGTCGAGCTTGGAATATAATTGAAGTAGCAAATTAGAGGGCACGTTGCTTCCATCATTTTCCTTGGTAATTAATCAAATGCATGCCACCTATATATGCATGTAGTAGAAAGTCGTTGATACCATGACAATAAGTAGTTAATCATGGGCCCCACCAACAGCTCAATTAGTGGCGGATCTAGACACATAAAACATGGATGTCCATCTATTAAGCTGCTCATTTTACGAGTGTTCATGTATACCAATCTAGTCCCTTCAAAGATAGCTCATTGATGATAGAATTGAATAACCTGCCTTTAGACTCATATTTCGTTCATTTTTTTGAGTTAGGGGTGTCCATAGACACGGAATCGTACACATAGATTCGTCCCTAAACTCAATGCACGCTTGAGCTAACTCTATGGATGATACATCGAACAATTTGTTATGGATTCCATTTAGGATAATGTCATATTACAAGGTGGCTCCCCCTTTCAATACTCTTTACATGCATTTCTTTAGGGTTGTTATTTAAAAAAAAAAAAAAAAAGAGGATAGCAACATTTTAAGAGTTGATTTTGATAAGGTTCCCTTATGAGTTACTTGACGTAAAATCAACTTAAATTTGATCACATCAAGAAATCTATGTAGATTTTGAAGATAACGATCGAAGTGACTACATATGATGCGCAATTCAACCAGTCTGAATTAATTCTCAAAAGATGTGATGGATGTGTCCCTCATTGAATTGGTGAAGGAATTACATGCCACATATCTCCGAGGGTATGGGGGCCGGGCCATGGCTGCATTTGTAGTCCAAGTGCTAAGGCTAAGCAATTGTCAAATTATCACCTTTTATATTCTTCAAATATGCATCCAATTGACTACCATCCTGACCCCATCACGGAATATTATCTCTTGCGTTGTTCATTTGCCACCTACCAATCTATATAAATACATTAAAATAAAATGAATTTTCTCCTTAATTGCCACATATTATGTTATGTAATCTGTCTTTTTCTTTATGTAGCTCTTATTAAAAGAGATTTGAAATATTAAAGGTTCTAACGAGGTCAATATTATCAAAAATATAAATAATCAAAGATTTTGAAGACTAACCAAATTATTGCATTATACTATAATATATGTAGGCACAGAGAATTTAATAATAAATACCACGTTATAAAAATAAATATAAATTGATTATTTGGATCAATCCATTTAATTAATTAAATTTATTTTAATAAATTGAGTCGAATCGACTATTAAGTCATGACTCAAACGATTACCATGTCAAAGGTCAAATTGACTATTAAATTATCAGTCAAATGGACTAACAAATTAAAGGCCCAATGAACGGCCCAAGAAGGCGAATAAGTCACAAACCCTAGTAAGGGGAGGGGATTCTTTTCCTATAAATAGAGCACTACTCCCTCCTACTCGGAGGGTCGAAAATTTATTCACTCTGAAGGCGTTCTGAAGACTCAATGGGCTAATTTCTCTGAAGAAAGACAAAAAGCACAATAAAAGCATGTGTCGTCTACCATCGAAGATCAAATAAATCTCGTCTTGATTGAGATCAAGTCTCTTAGACCCTCTCTCAAGATCAAATCCATTGAAGTTCATTCAAAGGAAGTCAAATCAACTAACTTGATCGGGATTCAAGTCAACCGATCCTCCTTCAAGTACAAATTGGAGATTGAATCAAAGGACTTTTTTATTTGTTTACTTGTAACAAATACACAGAGATTGTACTCATATCTTCTGAAATTAATACAAATTAACTTGTCCATATTTCTTGTCTTATTTATTTTTAGGTTTGAAATTTGTGTTTACAAATTTGGCACGCCCGGTGGGACATCCTCTTCCTCTCATCTCTTTCTCCAAACCATGAACTCTATATTCCTTCGAAGACGACATGCCCCTAAGACCGCCATCCCTCAACCTTCAAGGAAAGTTATCCGATCCGCATCTCAAAGATCGACAACCGCTAGCGTTACATCTAGCGGAGTCATGACTAGAAGTATGGCAAAAGCTGCTACTGTGATTGCCATAAAATAATCAGTTGGGACTGTCCCATTGCAGTCTCGCAAGATCCCAAACCTCGACTCCAACCTGCCGAAAGGAGTCAACAAAGTCACTGCGCATCCTTTGAAGCAAAAATCTATTGCTGGCTTCAAAATACATCAAACAATTCCTCAAGGGATGGATGGACTCCAAACTCAGGCAAACCCCGCCTTCCAACCTTTTGGTGAGGAAGATCATGGCTATACTAGCAGTGACTCTTCACCGGCATCGCCAAGGGAGTTAGTCGTTGAATCGGAAACTGATTCCTCAAATTCTGTCATTATGCCAGCCATGGTGCCAGAAGCGACCAACGTAGAAGAGCAGCTCGCAAATATAAAAGCAACATTGGAGAGACTCGTTAAGAAAAGTCTAGAGAAAGACGCTCAAATCAAGCGTCAAAGTGAGCAGATTGCTACTCTGATGAAGAAGTTGGAAAAGTGACTATTCGAATCCTCTAGTAAAGGCTCGGACGGTGAAGAGTCTGACAAGGAGTCTAACCGCAATAAGGAGTCTGACAATGAGCCCAATCCAAAGAATGATTCAATATCAATGGAGCAAATTCAAAACTTGATAGCGGATGCAGTAAAAGACCCATCTACAAGGAGGTTCTCACAGAACTCATCGTTACAGCAAGCCTTATACGAAAAGAATTGATGCACTGCGGATGCCTCAGGGATTCCAACCTCCAAAATTTCATCAATTTGATGGAAAGGGGAACCCGAAGCAGCATATAGCACACTTCATCGAGACTTGCAATAACGCTGGCACGAGTGGTGACCTCTTAGTAAAGCAATTCGTGCGGTCTCTCAAAGGTCTTGCGCTTGACTGGTATGCAGACCTCGCTTCTGCATCCATTGATAGCTGGGGGCAAATGGAAAATGAATTCTTGAATCGCTTTTATAGCACACGCCATGTGGTCAGTATAAGTGAGTTGACTAATACTAGGCAAAGGGATGAAGAACCAGTAATAGATTATATCAATCGTTGGCGTGCCCTCTCGCTAAAGTGCAAGGATCACTTACCTGAATCTTCTGCTGTTGAAATGTGTGCTCAAGAAATGGAGTGGGATATCTTATACGCTTTGTAGGCAAACAAGCCCAAGACTTTCCAAGAATTAGCAACACGAGCTCATGATATGGAGCTTACAATCGCCTACTATGGAAGACAAGTCGATGGTGGTGAATTAATGGCATCGTCAAGAAATAAAAGCTCCATGCTAAGAGACTCTGAAAAGAGCAAATATTCTTATTCTGAGTATGATGCACCAAAAATGCTTGACAAACTTCTTGAGAAAGGACTTGTAGAACTCCCAGAGTCAAGCCGTCCTGAAGAAATTGAAAGAACTAATGACTCCAAATATTGCAAGTATCACAGGATCATCAGTCATCCTATAGAGAAGTGTAAGGCATTCAGGGGACAAGTCCTGCAACTTACAAATGAAGGAAAGATCACATTAGACGAAGAAAACACTAAAGAATCTGATTGATTGTTTATTAGGATCATATTGAAAAATGCTTTGCAAGAGGAGCAACCCAAAATCAGCATTTAAGATGAAGACTTTCAAGTCACAAAACAACTTCGACTCTTAAAGACTCCCAAGTCGCAAAACAATTTTGACTCTTAAGTCCCCCTTAAGACTTTCAAGTCTAAGTTTCTAGACTCTCAAGTCATCACAAACTATCAAGTCACCTATAGGACGCAAAAGTCATCAAAATCAAGAGTCTTAAGTCTCTAAACTTCAAGACTCACAAGTCATCGAAGACAAAGACTCTCAAGTCATCAACATTAAAGACTCTTAAGTCTCCTGAGTTTAAGACTCACAAGTCATTGAAGGCAAGGACTCTCAAGTCATCAACATTAAAGACACTTAAGTTTCCCCAATTCAAGACTCACAAGTCATCAAAGATAAAGACTCTTAAGTTATCAACATTAAAGACTCTTAAGTCTCCCAAGTTCAAGACTCTCAAGTCATCAAAAACAAAAACTCTCAAGCCATCAAAATTGAAGACAATTAAATCTCCCAAATTCAAGACTCCCAAAACTCCAAGTCACCGAAGATAAAGACTCCTAAGTCTTCAAAATTTAAGATATCAAAGTCATGAAATCCATCCAAAGCAAGACTTCTAAGTCCCCAACAGTAAAGACTCTGAAGTCATCAAAGTTTAGAACTGTCAAGTTATCAAAAGCTTAAGACTCCTAAGTCTTTGAAGTTTAAGAAAGGTCTAAGTCTTCAAAGTTCAGGATGCCAAAGTCATTGAAATTCATCCAAAGCAAGACTCCTAAATCCTCAAAGGTAAAGGCTTTGAAGTCATCAAAGTTTAGAACTATCAAGTTATCAAAAGCTTAAGACTCCTAAGTCTTTGGAGTTTAAGAAGGGCCTAAGTCTTCAAAGTTCAAGACCCACAAATCATCAAAGTTACTGACTCTCAAGTCGCGGAGCAAACATTTATGTGATCTAAGCATACGTTAAATTGTCACAAAAGTGTTGTAGATTCTTGGAACTCATTCAAATTGGGGGCAATGGTGATATATGTCTTTTTCTTTGACTTGGATATAATAACGCTAGAGCCTCCTTGTTCAAGATGTCCACCTCCTCTTCGAGTTAGCATCAATGACAACATAGGTATCTTCCTTCATGTTGGCAACACATGGGTCTTCCCTCAAGTTGGTAGAAACATCGTCATAACCTTCTCCTTCGTGTTGTCAACTATGTCCCCTTTGAGTGGGTGGCGATAACAACGTGACCTCCATCTTTATAATAGGTAAAGTCACCTCGAGGCGGATTCGTACGGGTAAGCCATCCAAGGGTCAGAAAAAATACGGAAAGTCACTCAAGGTGGACCTATTCAAAAAAAAACCTTTCGTATGGCAAGTCATAGACAAATGATCCATTCAGTCCAAAGTTTTAAGCATCTGACATTTCAAATGACAAACCTGCAAAAGCCAAAGAAAAAAAAAAGGAGGACGAAAGGAGCAAATACAAGCAGAGGCTCTTCAGCAAACATGAGAAATTTTCGCCTTTGGGAAGTTCGCCTTTGGAGAAAATTCAAGGTTAATCCGTTGATGCACCCAAAAGGGTTAAACATTCAAAGGTTAACCGATGCTGAAACAAATTCGCCTCTTGAGAACCTTCGCTGTTGGAATGTCGCCTTAAAAAGAAATTCAAGGTTAATCCGTTGATGTACCCCAAAGGGTCAGACATTCAAAGGTTAACCGATAATCAAGTCAAATTCGCCTTTGGAGGATTTTCACCTTTGGAGAATTCAAGGTTAACTCATTGATGTACCCAAAAGGGTCAGACATTCAAAGGTTAACCAATAATCAAGTCAAATTCACCTTTGGAAGATTTTCGCCTTTGGAGGATTCAAGGTTAACCCGTTGATGCACTCAAAAGGGCTATACATTCAAAAGTTAACCGATATTAAATCAAAATTCGCCTTATGGAGAATTTTCACCTTTGGAAGTTCGTCTTATGAGGAAATTTAAGCTTAACCCGTTGATGCACCCAAAAGGGTTATACATTCAAAGGTTAACCGATATCAAATCAAATTCGTCTTTAGAGAAATCTCGTCTTTGGAAATGTCCGCCTTAAGAGGATTCAAGGTTAACCCGTTGATGCACCCAAAAGGGTTATACATTCAAAGGTTAACCGATAATTAAGTCGAATTCGACTTTGGAGAACTCTCGTCTTTGGAAATGTTCGCCTTCGAAGAATTATTAAGTAGTGATGTGCTCCGTTTCGAAAATATTAATCCAAATATTGAGGTCTCGCATAGTCTTGAAAATCATATGAGCCTCTAGTGATTCGAGTGGTCTATTGATGTACTCTTTGTTGTAGGCATTGACCAAATACAATCTCCATGATTCAATGTTGATATGTTTTTCAATTCAAATAATGAACATGGGGCACAAAAAAAAAAAGGAAAGAAGGATTCGTCAAAAATAAATAACTAAATAAACCAAAAATAAAACCAGCTGAAGGGAGTCCTGCGGCCAACGTAAGGGGCAACGGCAAGTGGAGCAACAGACGGCAATTAAGTCCAATTTCAACGAGGTGTTAGTCCCTTAGGGATCAACACTTGGAAGCAATTTGCTTCAAATTATCATATGTTGCTGGTTGAAGCTGCCATGGCTGAACAGAAGGAACCTCTATCCTTTTTCCAACCACCGAAAAAAAAAAAAGAATTCTTGCTTCCCAGAAGATCTAAATGTGGCTGGTGAAATCAGTTTACATCAATATTGCTTCAAGCTATCCCTCTCGTAGGTTAATTACAAAGAAGATTCCTACATCATTCACTGCAATGCCTCTCCTTTTTTACATCCGCCTTCATCAATGCTAAGGAGCACTCGTAGCCTTCTTCAATGCACCTTCGGCGTCCGATGTAAAAGGGTAAAGACAAATCGAAGCATCACGGCACATCTCCATCCACCACGAAGGAGGATAGCGTCTTGAGGGTTTTATCAACTTATGTGGCTGGCGCACCGAGACTTCAATACATTTTTTTCTGCTATTTGTTGACGGTGATGCAAACCCTTAAGTTTTCTCCGGAACGAGAGTGGTGAAAAGTTCCTCAAAAATGATCACAGTTTGGCCCAAATTTAATCGGCTCAATCTAATCAAGTCAACATTTTGACCCAAACACCTAACAAGCCAAATTGTGCGCAAGTAGTTGTGGTGGCCTCCAATATTACTTTTTTTTTCCCCCTACTCAAGGACTGAAGAAATTGGATTGTTTGATAATTCTTGTCAAACCTTACTAAATCAAAGAGATTGCCATGTGTGGCCGTCAGCACACTCCTATCAACTTTCAAATTTCGAGACCTGACCACCTCAAGACTCCAAAGTCGTTATGCGGCCAGCTCTCGAGGGGGCAATTTGTAGGCACAGAGAATTTAATAATAAATACCATGTTATAAAAATAAATATAAATTGATTATTTGGATCAACCCATTTAATTAATTAAATTTATTTTAATAAATTGGATCGAATCGACTATTAAGTCATGACTCAAACGACTACCATGTCAAAGGTCAAATTGACTATTAAATTATCAGTCAAATGGACTAACAAGTCAAAGGCCCAATGAACGGCCCAAGAAGGCGAATAACTCGCAAACCCTAGTAAGGGAAGGGGATTCTTTCCCTATAAATAGAGCACTACTCCCTCCTACTCGGAGGGTCGAAAATTTATTCACTCTGAAGGCGTTCTGAAGACTCAATGGGCTAATTTTTCTGAAGAAAGACAACAAGTACAATCAAAGCACGTGTCGTCTACCATCGAATATCAAATAAAGCTCGTCTTGATTGAGATCAAGTCTCTTAGGTCCTCTCTCAAGATCAAATCCATTGAAGTTCATTCAAAGGAAGTCAAATTAACTAACTTGATTGGGATTCAAGTCAACCGACCCTCCTTCAAGTACAAATTGGAGATCGAATCAGAGGACTTTTTTATTTGTTTACTTGTAACAAATACACAGAGATTGTATTCATATCTTCTGAAATTAATATAAATTAATTTGTTCATATTTCTTGTCTTATTTATTTTTAGGCTTGAAATTTGTGTTAACAATATGTATATGATACTAATGATCTATTAAACATTCTGAATTGAAAAATAGAAATAACTAAAGATTTTAAAGATTAACCTAATTATTGCACTAACGATCCTAATGTACTAAAGATTCTAAATGGAGTATAATAGATGTTTGTTGTAAAACCAAAGATAAAATATAGCAACGAGATAATAGAGTTTTGTTAATATTTGTCAAGCTTTGGTATGATTTATTATTAAACGATAAAATTTGGCAATAAGATAATAGAGGTTTATTATTATTTGTTAAACATTGGTATTATTATTATTATTATTATTATTATTATTATTATTATTATTATTATTATTATTATTTTACCTTTCTCTTGAGCATAAAATATAAATGCAAATATGGAATATTTGACATGTTAGATACAACACAATGACAAATATAGATTCGATATATATAAGACAATGCCATATATAGAGGTATCACATTCCTTTCAATTTTTAAAGTAAAGCAGTCCAAGACAGTATTAATTATTTTTTGGCGGGGGGGGGGAGATTATCTGATCTTGCCTTTTAACTCATATTTTTATTGCAATATATTTGAAATCATTCATGTTATCTTCAAGATTTTTCTCGTTCTTGCTCACCTACTTGTTTCATCGAAAAACACTAATACTCTTTTTCATCGAGAACTTTCAAACAAATTCTATGTTGTTGAACTTCAATTAAATAGAAATATATGTTGTTCAAGTGTCCTGAGCTCTAACTTATTCTCTTACAATAAGTCTTCAAGAGATCCATCCGTTATATATGAATTTACAATAACTTGATTATAATTATAAAACAGAAATTTTAAAGACGAAAAGCAAGCTTCCACTCGATGGATACACTTTACCCTCCGTCCCTATACATGTGGGTTGAAAATGGATAATATGGAATCATTGTGGGGATACTATATCCTAATTTATGGTTTGCTGTCAACACACTGATAGCTCGCCTTAACTACCAGTTTTACTTGATTTTATGAAGAAGTTATTTTCAATTGCCAATATTCTTGGAACTTCTAAGTTGACTTTAAGTGTCAGAGAGAGAGAGAGGTGTAACATTAATTAGCACCCCTTAACTAATAGCACGTGTATTAGGCAATTATGGGGCTGTTCTTCAAAGCCTTCATTATATTCTTAAGAGTACATATTCTCACAAGTCACGTAAAAATTATATATTAAAAATTATCTATATGACAACTATATACTGAAAAAATATGTGTGTGTGTGTATGTGAGTGAGAGATAAATGGGAGTATATACTCTTAGATATGTGATATACATTACCGCATGTTTTTTAATTTTTGTTACTAAATCTTATTTTACCAACATTAACTAATTTCAACCTGCTTCAACTCACTTCTGTCAACTCTAATCAAAAAATTCCAACTTCAATCCACTTCAATCTACTTTGACTAATTTCAACCCATCTATGATATTTTCACAATTTGAAAATTATCATGTGAAAATTAATTATGTTTTCAACCAAAGACTATATCCTTTCCTTTTTTGTTTTTGTGT